>JAJTTS010000005.1:1191095-1313085 GCA_036971165.1 Arthrobotrys iridis
CTTCATCGCGCCGGTTGACTAACCATCAATCATCAGGACGACACTCACCGCCCAACTAGCGATCCTTAACTCCCAGCTCTCGACTCTCTCCCGATCCCTCCACCAGCACTCTGCGACCCTCTCCTCGACCGTCGTCTACCCGCTCCCCACCTTCCCAGCTCGCACCCAAGAAAATCTCTTAAATCTTCTCCTCCGCAAAAAGCTGGCCCCGGAGGTCGAAGAATGGCTGCAAACGGGTCGGAAAACAGGCCTAGCCTTGACATCCTCGTCGTCCTCAAACGACAAGCAAAAGGCATCAGCCGATGGCTCGGACGATGACTCGGAAGCCGAAGCCGAAGCCGAAGAAGGAGACTCGGATTCAGATGATGACATGGCCGACGACGACGACGGCGCGGGAGGATCTAGAAAACGTCGCCGCCATTGGGCCCTCAAGATCGTCCAAAGGGACCAACTATCCCGCGACTGGGACTCCGATTTCACAAAGGAAGAAATCGACGCCGTGAACGGAGACCTGTCAAGGATCAAAACAGGGCTGAGAACCCACTCCGACGGCACGATCGTAAAACGCTCCGTGGATTCATCCGCGCTGTCTACCTCGGCGCTCAACAAACGCGACGAGACAGGGTACACCTTGGAGACGATCTTTAGATTCATGAGTACGGGCGTGCGGCCTGTGGAAGGCCAACCTAGCGTGTAGCACCACCCAGAGTTGAATCTTCCCTCTCTCGGATCTCATACGATCGGCCGCCCGAGATCGGAGAGTTACACGCATTCAAAGCCCCCCAACATTGAACCGTCCAATCCGACAAGCGTGGCCTCGAAACAGGGAACACGGAGTAATCACAGCGACGCCAGCAGCAGCACACAGTCATTCCATACACCCCCGGATCATGTCCGGGAAGCCGACCAACCCCAGTTTAACCTCAATTTTGAATACAACCCTTCCGGCTCGTTCTTCGAGGAGGAAATACAACGGGACCCAGACGTTTTAGCACGAATCAACAGACGTCCAGAATCCTCTATAGAAGCTGGAGGCCAGCCAAACGATCAATCGATCTCATCATCAAATTCGCCCGCACCCTCGTTACCAGAATCCGACTCGGAAGCACTCCCAAACCCTCCAGATTTGACCCTTCTCTCCACAGTGCTAAACATATTCTTCCCCGACAAACCAACCCCAGAAAGTCAAACATCCGAGAACCAGAACGACCATTCCAATCCCTCCGCAAGTCTAGAAGCCCACCCAACGGACCCACTTGGTACAGAAATCAGGACGGATGCCGCTGAGAAAGCTAGAGCGCGAGAAGACGCAGCAGAAATAGAAGAACGAGATAGTAGTGGTACGGTCGAACGGACAGAGGAAACAGAACCGACGCGAGTGCCACAGCGTAAACCGGAACCCCCCGCCATGCTCGCCGACCTCGAAGACCTCCTGGGGGCAATGCAAGACCTAGAAGATATCCTATCCTAATAGCCATAAACACCAGTGTAATTCAATAACATAGCGTTTAAGATAATATATACCAATAAGAACATATATTAAACATATAGTTCATCCGCATGCATTCATTCCCATTCACGATTCCATTCACACCACCCTAAACCATGCAGCATATATGCATCATGAAAAGACCAAGCAACAGGACCACGCATATTCCAAAGCACAGCTTTGAAAGTCAACATCCAATAAAACGCCCGAGAGGGAAACATGCATACCCGTCCAGAAAATGCAAGTTATACCAGTGAACCCAAAAGAAAAACCAAAAATCAAAAATCAAAAAGCCAAAAAGAGACCGTCTCAACATCGAGTCCAATCATCAAGGTAAAAAAACGCCCCCTAACGTCCCTCAATCAATCACAAGAAATTCTTAACCCCATCTCCATCCTTCGAGAAAATCCTCCTCTTAGCCGCAAACCCCGTGGCCGCGGCCCCAGTACCGCCACTCCCACCCCCCTCAGGCTTCTCCCCAACAGTCTGCATAGTATTGCTCCGGGTCATATGAACCCCTCCGTGCATACTAGCCCGATCATTAACACCACCGGCCCCGCCTCCTCCAATCCTAGAATTTAAGCTCTTCAACCCTTCTAGCTCCCTTTCGATTCTCAAGCATTTCTCCTTCTCCTCCCTGAGCTCCCTCTCCGCCCGTCGGGCCGTAAGTTGGTTCTGGCTGTCCGAAGACTGCAACTCCTCGATGGTCTTCAACAACCTCTCAACCTTATCCCTATTCCTCTGCATATCCTCTTGTAGCTGCGTATTTGCCTTCTCCTTCCTCTCAATCTGTAGCTGAAGATCACGGACCGTCCGGTCAACATTCTTCGTCGACCGTTCAAACTTGCTTCTCTGTCGCTCGTTCTCCTCAATCTGATTCTCAAGCTGCTCGCACAGAAAAACAAGCTGTTAGCTCTATAATACGTAATTAGACCGATAAAAAGATAAAACATACCTCTTGGATGCGGCTGTGCAGCATTTTCACATCCTTAGACCCAGTAGTATAACTCTTGGTCTCCATATCCATAACCTTGAGCTGCAAATCCCTGACAGACCTCTCAAGTAAGGACTTCTCCTTATGCAAATCTGCATTTGAATCTCTCTGCTGCGCGAGGTCTCTCTGCAGCTCTGACGCAAGCGCTTCTGATCGTCTCATCTTGTCCACAGCCGCGGCAGCGACATCCTCCTGCTGCGCAAGCGATGTCTTGAGATCCAATATCTCACGGTCCATCCCGGCCGCAACTCTAACCGAGGAAGAGTCGCCGTTAGCGAGCTCCTCTAGACGTCGAGATGCATCGGAAAGCCGCTGTTCAATCGTCTTCTTATCCTTTTGTAGCTGGTCACGTTCCATATGCGCCGCTTCAACGGACTCCCGAAGCGTCCGGTTCTGACTCAGCAGCGAAACCATCCGCGCCTGGATTTCATTGTGCGCCGAAACAGCCTGTTCATGAGAAGTAGTCATGTCCGCAAGTTTCACTTCAAGCCTGGCACGTTCCTTCGTAGCGGTATTGCTATTCAAAAGCTCGTCCTCCCACTTAACGCGCAATTCATCAACTTCCTCACGTAGTCGCCTAAACAATCTGTTAACCCTGAACCCATAATTATCAAAGACGTTAAAAAAACATACTGAGTCTCGCTCCTAGCCGCAACCAAGGCTTCACGCTCCGTCTCAAGGTCCTTCAGATACTGCGATGCTTCAGTCTGGAACTTCTTCCTCACCTGCTCGATCGAGCCTTCCTTGTCCTCAAGCTCGATCTCACGTCTGTTCCTGTAATCTTCAATCTCATGCTGAAGCCTCTTCTTCGACTGAAGGGCATCCGCCAAGTCGGCTTGAAGGTCCTCAATCTAGTCCATCGTTAGCCGAAAAAGTCACCCTCGAAAATAAAGTAAATAAACATCGTGAGTCCAGCGGAAAAACTAACCTTCTCCTCATACCGTTGATTCTCTCTCTGCATATCCTCAAACATCGCCTCGGTCTGCTGTCTCTCCGCAACGACGGTCGCACAGGTATCTTCCGCCTCCCTAGCCTGCGTCTTCGCAAACGCTGCCGCTCTGGTCGCCTGCATGACGGCAATCTCAGCCTGCTCGAGTTTGCTATAATACTCCTCAGCTCGAGCTTTGTACAGCGCAGCGCTCGAAGCAAGGTCGTGGTTCCTTGCCCCTTCAGCGTCCAACCGGATCTGCAGGTCTGCATTCTCAGCAAGGAGCCCGCTTCGCTCAAACTGCTCCTGCTCGCGCTGGGCGATGAGATCCTCAAGCTCTCCACGGACATCCCGGAGCTCGACCTCCAATGACATCTTGGATCCCTTGGACTTCTCATTCGCCTTCTTGGCTTCGGAAAGATCTGACCTTGTCGCGTTATAGTACTCCAAGAGCGACTTGCGAGACTTCTCCTGAGCGCAGATGAGGTCAAAGAGCTCCTGGTGAGACTTGTTCTGCAAATCCATCGCGGTGAGCTCACCGGACCTCATGGCGGACTCCAAAGCCGACAGCTTCTCAGTCTCTTGATCAAGTTGGTTGTGAAGGCGATTGTTCTCCCTCTCCAACCTCTGCAGAATCCTATTCGAGGAAACCTCACCACTAGTACCAGCCTGGCCCTCTTGTATATTCAATTGAGACCTTAAGTGCCGATTCTCCATCTCCGCCATCTGTAGTTTATTTTGCGCCTCCTCCAGATCCGCCGCCAGATCCATCTTGGCCTGGAAGGTGATAGTATCCACCGTCCGATCCGTCTTCCCCGAATCAAAGACAGTGGAATCCAGCTGGCTCACACGCTTAGTAGGCGTGCGAGGCGATCCGTGTCCCGCAGCGTTGAAGATAGGTCGCTTCGTAGGCGTCCCAAAGGTCTTCGTCGGTGATCCAAACGGTGGCATATTCTCGTTCATCCCTTCCATGAGCGTAGCTCTAGAGGCAGAGTGTCGATTCTCCATATCCATAATCTCATCCTGGTGTCTCCGCCGCATCTCCGCGAGCTGGGATTCAGCGCGGTTCCTCCTCTCCTCCGCAACCCTCAACTTCTGCTTGATCTCTTCGAACGTCTGCGCCATATCCGTCGTAGTCCCGGACCGCTTCCTTGTCCGGTCGGGCATCTTGACTGGCGTGGCATCGTCCGGCTCAACCACCCTCTGCAGCTCCAACAGATATCGATGACAGTCCTCAAGTTCAGCATGCGCGGTGTCTAACGAACTCTGCAGCTTGCGATTGTTCGCATGAGCTTGCGCCGTAAGTTGTTTCTCGGAATCCAGGTTGCGATTCACCTCGGATAGCTGGGTTTGAAGACCACTGACAGTCTTCTCCGTCGCTCTCGTATTCTTGTGCTCTCTCGTAACTTCGTGGCTCAGATCCTCCAAGTCGAGCGCGAGCTTCTCCTTCTGCTTCTCCAAAGAAATAATCTTCAATTGGGCCTCGCTCAGCTGTCCGTGGAGCTTCTTCTCCTCCTCAACAGCCTTCGCCTTGTCCGCAGTGAGCTGCACAATCTTGTCGCGATACTGTTCGCTGGCTTTCGAGGTCGACTTTGCGATTTCAAGGTTCTTCTGTTGGATCTTGTTCTGGAGCGCTCGGTTGTCATGTTCGGACGACAAAAGTCGAGCCTTGAGCGTCCCCATCTCCTGCTCCAACCTCTTCTTCGCCTGCTCGTTCGCTCTCTTCGAAGCCTCGCTGTCCTCGATCTCCTTGGTCAACCTTCGGATCTCAAGGTTGAAATTCTCCCGATCCGCCTCAGCTTGAGAAAGCAGCTTGTCCTTCTGATCGATCTCTTTCCTAAGAGAACTCCTCAGCTCTTCAGCCTGTCGAGATAGCTGGCGTTCGTTGGCCGCCTCCGCTTGCGCCCGGGTGGACTCGTTATTCTCAACCCGCTGCCGTAGACGTTGAAGATCGAGTTGAATATCCCGCTTCTCTCTCTCAGCCTGTGATCGAGCCTCAAGAGCCTTGCGGAGCGTGTCTTGCTGTCCATACAATTCCTTCTCAATCGTAACCTTAGCGATAGACAGCGCATCGTAATCTCGCCTCATAGTCGCAAGCTGAGTTTCACTCTCCGCGATGATATCGGCTCGAGACCTCCGCTCAGCGTCCAAATCGCTCTGGACATCCTCGAGCTGGACCTTAAGCGCCTTGATCTGCTCATCCAGAAGTCGTCTGCCCTGGCCAAGCTTCGCATCCTCCGAGATCTTGGTCTCCAGGAGCCTCCGCGCCTCGTTCGCATCCCTCTCACACTGCATCTTCAACATCTGCGCATTCTCCGCAGCCGTCTCCGCAGCGCGGAGCTTCCTCTGTAACTCCTCCTGTTTGGACACAAGCAAGTGTCTCTCATCTTCAAATGTCTTGCGATCAATCTGCTGCTTTTTGAGATCCGCAAGCGCCAAAGACAGTTCGCTTTCCTTCTTCCGGATCAAACCTTCAAAGTCTGCAGAAGTCTTCGAAAGATCCTGCAGCTGCTGTCGAGCAATGTTCGCTTCGGCGCGAAGTTCCTGATTTTGCTTCCGAGTCGTCTCCAAGCTCTTGGACTTTTGAAAGAGTTAGCAACCGTTACACACCCACACGCAATGAATACACTAAACTTACAGCCGCATTGTACTTCTCCTCCAGGTCCTTATCAGTCTTAAGCAGCAACTGCTCAAACTCCTGAACCTTCCGCTCCTTAAGCGAAAGATGGCTCTTGAGAAGATGAATCTCCTTCGACAACTTGCTCTCATTACTACTGACGCTATCCAGCCGATCGGTCGCGGTCTTGAGCTTGGCCTCGTTCTCCTCAAGCTTGGCCTGCAGATTCCTCTTCTCTTCCTCCAACGACCCGATGAGGGTAACGGCCTGTTCAAGCTCCTTCCTTCGAATGTCAAGTTGATCGGAAACCTTCTTTTTCGCCGCAATCAGCTCATCGAGTTGGTCTTCCAACTGCTCTTGATCTTCCAAAGCACCTTTAAGCTTCTCAGAAAGGTCAGCCTCACGCTGCTGCAGCCGCTGGAAGATTTCATCTTTATCCAACGCCAGCGCTCGTTCCGCCTCAAGGGTCTGCTGCACCCTCGAAAGCTCCGTCTCCGTCCTCCTCTTCTCGTCCTCAACTTTTGCTCGATCCTCGGCCTGCTGCGTCATCTGCGCCTGCATATGCTGAATCATCTCATCCTTCTTCTTGACCTCCCGGCTGGTAACCGTATTCCCGAGCAGCGGCTTCGTCTTGACGAACAGCTTCCACCATGGGTTCTGGCTGAGCTCGAGGTAAACTTTGAGATTCTGATGGATGATCCTCGTGGCCTCCGCGCGGTACAGCTTCTTGTGCGCGATCTTCCGCTGAATGTATCCGCGAGCAATACTCTGGAACCGGGTGATTATGCTGCGAACCAGAGCATCTCGCTGCTCTTCAAGCTCAGCGAGCACGCTGGCACGGAAAAAGACCTTGCTAAGACCGATTCGGTACTGATACTCATCGAGTTTGAGCTGCTCCAGCATAAACCGAGCAATCTGCTGGCCCTCCACGTAACCTTTTGGCAGGCCGGGTGTGAGGACTTCATAACGCTGCCGGAACTCATTGAATGGCAGTCGATTGGGGAAACCGGTTCTCGCAATCCTGATACCTTCCAACACACCGTTGCAGCGAAGCTGGTCCAAAACCAGTTGGGTTACTAGTTTCTTCGGTTTCTTCTGGTGATTAGGGATGATACAACGGACGAAGTGGGGATGCGTAGCATGGAGTTGCGCCATAAGGCTGGAGAGCTGCTCCTTGTGACGCTGGGCGACAGTCCGGAACAGTCCCTTCTTGACTCGAGACCGAGATGTCAGCGAGGACTCCGCATCTTCAGCGCAGTCCGCAAAGAGCTGAGCTACACTCGCATGCGTAGAGTTGGCGAGCAGGCGGGTAACGTTATCGTTGAGGGGGTCCTTATTCTTCTCCAACCAGCCGTGAGTGTCGTACTCGACCTCGGCAGCGTAATGTGTAAGAATGAACCCCTGGCTCAGCATGGAACTGCGGTACTTGTTCGACTTTTTGTCCCAGAGCGCGTGAAGCTTCTCAGTGAATGTCTTGTCGGTCGCCTTTGGCATGACGCAGTCTTCATCCAAGCAGGAGAAGATACCAATGGGGTTGGAAAGTTCGATCAAATCGATAGTGGGTTGAAGATCGTGCCCAAAGTCGATGAACTTCCACTCAATGCGTTCGCGAGCGTATTCCTCCTGCTCGAGCACGAACATGTGATGATTGAAGAACTGCTGCAGCTTTTCGTTGGTATAGTTGATACACAGCTGTTCGAAGGAGTTGGACTCGAAGATTTCGAAACCAGCGATATCGAGAACACCGATGAACCCTGACTCTTCTCCTCTACGTTCAAGTGACTGGTTGATTCTCGATACCAGGCTTCCAAAAGCACGCTCGTAGATACCCTTGCTAAGGGCGTCAATGGACTGCTTGACTTGATCAGCATTGCGGTTCTGGTTCACCCATTCTTTGCCAGCTTTGACCCTCGGATTCAGAAGACTCTTGCTGAAGGCGTCTGGTGGAATCCCGAGGACATTACAAATAAGCTCGAGCTGGCGCTTGTCTGGTATCCTGGCACCGTCTGCATTACCAAGAACTGTGAGGTTTCCCAGGTGAAGGACCGCAGCAATGTTCCTGAAGTAAGCGAGCTGCTCCTCCCTGGAGAAGCCCATAACCTGGAAAGCCCGAAGTAGTATATCGAATTCATCTTTATCGTTGACACCGACGATATGCTTATTCGCACTCTTGGTGTATCCGTAGTCGTCAACGTCACCAGTGAGCATCAACTGATCACGCAGCTCCCGGTTCGCTCCTCTGAGCAACTGATAGAAGACATGGTAGTTTCGCTCACCGCCACTCTGCTTCACAACTCTGGATTTCTCGAGCAGGTACCAGTCAATATACGCACCAGCGATCTGACCCTTCCCGGTGAACTCGATTCTGATAAACTTGCCAAATCTGGACGAGTTATTATTTCGTACAGTCTGGGCGTTTCCGAAGGCTTCGAGGACGGGATTGGCTTGTAAAATCTGCTGCTCGAGGGTTCCAAACTGTTTGGAGGCATTGTTTCCAGTAGCCGCGGAGGCGAGGTATTGGATGACTTTTTTCGTATTCTCGGTCTTTCCCGCACCGGATTCACCGCTATAACCTTGTTAGGGCTTTAGAAAAGGAATTCATAAAGAAGAACATACGTGACCAAGATGCTCTGATTCTCCCTCTCATCTAGCAAATTACGGAAAGCAGCATCGGAGATGGCGAAGATATGAGGCTGCGTCTCATCCCGAGACCTATCCTTGTACATCTCAATGTACTCATTGGTATATATCGGCAGCGGACAGTACGGATTGACCGTAACCAAGAACAACCCGGAGTACGTCTACCACAGATTAGTCAAAATTCTCAGACTCCATTTTAGGGAGAGGAAGCCACCCACGTAGATAAGATCCGATTGGTATCTCATATGCAAATTGTGAACCACAGACGCTTCATTCAAGTGGGTCAGCTCGGCCATATCCGCAGCCTTGTCGAATTTGGCCGGGTTGACCTTGTCCACCTGATCAGCGGGGACGTTGCGCTGAGATCCATCGTCACAGATGACGACGAGGATGCCGTCTTCCTCGCTGTCGACGTAACCTTTGACGAACGCTCGTTCGGGGTCCTTAACCCAAACCCAGCGTTTGCCTGAAAAGTCCGTACCCTCCAGGCCGTGCGAGGTGACCTTGGGGGATGTAGGGTCTGCCTTTTTGATAAAGCTCGGGGCGAAGGTGGTGTTTGATTTGGTAGTACTGGATGTGGTGGTGCCATTGGTGGAGGTATAAGTGTTAGCGGATGCACCGCCGTTCGTGGCTCCGGACATGGTTCTATTATGACCTCTGCCGAAGGGTGTAGAGCTTCCAAAGGGCGTAGAGCTTCCAAAGGTAGTGGAGCTACTGCTGCTGCCGAAGGGTGTATTATTTCTGGCGGTATTGGGAGCATTGTTCTGAGGAGAGTTGAGCGGAGACGGCTGATTGTTCTGTCGAGGGGTGAACGGTCTCTGAGAGGCGCCGAAGCGCGGAGGGGTATTAAATCCAGCCATATCGATTGACGGATCTCAAGGCATCTGTGGGGGTCTTTTTGTTTTGTAGAATGGTGACAGTGGTTGGAGTGGAGTAGGTAGCCGGCTACTCGAGAAAAACGGTGGAAGTTGTTTCGACGTTCTGAAGCTCTAGTTAAGCCGCAGGACCAAAACAATATCAGGAACTGTCTGTGATATTGATATGTTAGCGAAAATTGTCTGGGCAATGAGTTCAGCATCGGCATGCACAAGCGCCGCAGGAATGTGCCGGATTGAGGGGACTCACGTGCAGAATACTCCCAGTAGTTTAGAGCCTCGAACTTCCAGGGGTAATGAAGCTCAAAAGGTATTACAAGATGCAGATGCAAGAAGGATAATGACCCTTGTGGGGGAAAGCGAGGAGGAGATGGTGATGTAGAGAGAGGTATCAGGAGATATGTAGTCGGAGTGTATGTTATACGGCGTGGAGGGGTTTATCTCGATTAATATCGGCAGGGCGGCGCATTGAAGCTGATAAGCACAAAACGAGCGGCCAATGCCAACCGGGGATCGCAGACCGTTGTCGAGGCGCTGTTTGTTGTCCGGGTTGGTCGGCAATGTTGACACAGCAACCCGCTTCGCAACACATTTGCATTGCCCACTCTCTCATTGGTCCAAGTGTTATCTGTTAACGCCGACTGTGACATCAGAATCCTGGGGTTATGTCCGAGTACCACTACTTCTGTCGCATAAATTCATATCCTCCACAGCATATGTGAAGGAAACTCGACGACATCTCCACCACCTACCATCTGCTTGATCAGGTATATTCTAGCTTCATCAACCATATTATCAGCCTCACTAACCAATTGGATCAAGATTACAGTACCGTAACCAGGCTATTTCTTAGATCGCTGGTTCGATCCGACGGACACGCAGCTACCCAAAAACCCACGCTCCTCGTCAGCATAGTCATCAGAGCATCTCCAATGGCTTCCGTATGCCCCCGACTCACTTCTCAGCTGCTACCAACGGGAAGAACCGGTCTATTTCGAACGAATCCCCGCTTCACAGCCCTCAGAAGCCTCACAGCATCCTCCCACCGCTTCCTCGCAACATCATCCGACCCCGCCACCACCAGCAAAAATGGAACAGCGATAGTAATGCTAAACATGGGCGGACCCTCCACCGTTGACGAAGTCGGCGACTTTCTCTCCCGTCTTTTCGTATGTCGTTAAAATTCCAACCCCCCTTTCTTTTGAAAATATTTATAAATTGAATAGAATTGAATAAAACTAACACTTCTCCCAGATGGACAAAGACTTGATACCCCTCGGTCCCTTCCAAAAACATCTCGGCCGATTCATCTCCCGCCGCCGCACCCCCAAGATCCAGCATCAATATTCCGAAATCGGTGGCGGTTCTCCGATTCGTAAATGGACCGAACTCCAAGCCCGCGAGGCCTGCAACATCCTCGACCGCACAAACCCATCAACCGCACCGCACAAGCCCTATGTAGCCTTCAGATACGCGAACCCGCTGACCGAAGACACAGTCAAAGAGATGCTAGATGACGGAGTCACCAGAGCTGTCGCGTTCACGCAGTATCCGCAGTACAGCTGCTCGACAACGGGGAGTAGCTTGAACGAGCTGTGGAGGCTGTCCAAGAAATTCGATCCGGAGGGGCAGATAAAATGGTCGGTAATAGATCGGTGGCCGACGCATCCGGGACTGGTGGAGACGTTCGCGCGTCACATCGAGCAGTCGCTGGCTACGTACCCCGCAGCGGATAGGGAGAACGTTGTATTGTTGTTCTCAGCGCACTCGTTGCCCATGAGCGTTGTGAACCGGGGGGATCCGTATCCGGCGGAGGTTGCGGCGACGGTATGGGCAGTGATGCAGAGGTTGAAGTTTAGCAATCCGTACCGGCTGGTGTGGCAGAGCCAGGTGGGTCCCTCGGCGTGGTTGGGCGCGCAGACGTCGAATACGGTGGAGGAGTATGTGAAGAAGGGGCAGACGAATCTACTATTAATCCCCATCGCCTTTACCTGTAAGTCTTTTAGAAGAGAATTTGTAAGCTCTGAACACACGACTAATGTGAGATAGCGGACCACATCGAAACCCTTTTCGAACTGGACCTGGAGGTCATCGGCCCCACGAATCAACCGGGGATCAAACGCGCCGAATCTCTGAATGGCGACCCAATCTTCATCAAAGCTCTTGCGGACATTGCGAAGCAGCATCTAGAAAACTCGTCCAAGAGCACGCAGCAGCTGTACCTCCGATGTCCCATGTGCACCAGCGAACGCTGCAAAGAGCAAAAAGCGTTCTTCAGAAAGCAGCAATCGGATATCGAAGCCGCTTTGTAGTATACATCTCAGAATTTTTTTCAGCATGAATCTGTACATATTCTAGCACCATCAGCCGTTTAAGGCAGTATATGATGTAAAACAAAGTATATAATACACTACCATACACAACCTATTTTAAAGCCCTTTATTTCACCTTTGCGCATACTCCTTGTTAAACGCCCTCCCGATTACCATCCGCCGAACCTCGCTCGTCCCTGCTCCGATCTCATACAGCTTCGCATCCCTCACCAACCTCCCAGCGCTCAATTCGTTGATATATCCGTTCCCCCCAAGACACTGAATCGCATCCAACGCCACCTCCGTCGCTCTCTCAGCAGCGTACAATATCGCCCCAGCGCAATCCCTCGTATCTATCCTCCCCTCGTCCACGGTTCTCGCGGTGGCGTAAGTGTACGCTCTAGAAGCCGCAAGTTTGGTATACATATCCGCCAATTTCCCTTGCATGAGCTGAAACTCCGCGATTGGTGTTCCGAACTGCTTTCTCGTATGCGTGTACGGCAGCACCAGATCCATAGCCGCCTGCATTATACCGATGGGCCCCGCCGACAGCACCAACCTTTCCAAATCCAGCCCGGACATCAAAACCTTGACACCGCCGTTGGTAGGTCCCAATTGATTCTCCTCGGGAACGAACACGTCCTCGAAGACCAGTTCTCCGGTGTTGGACCCCCTCATGCCGAATTTGTCGAGCTTTCGGGCGCAGGAGAAGCCCTTGAAGGTCTTTTCCACGACCATGGCGGTTATCCCCTTGCTACCCGCTGAAGGGTCGGATTTGGCGTATACGACGACGTAGTCCGCGTCCGGACCGTTGGTGATCCACATCTTCGTGCCGTTTAGTAACCACCCGCCGTCGACCTTTTTGGCGGTGGTTTTCATAGAGACGACGTCGGAACCGGCGGAGTGTTCCGACATTGCCAACGCACCGATCTTGGTGCCTTCGATCAGAGGGGCCAGGAATTTTGATTTTTGCTCAGGGGTACCATGGAGAGAGAGTTGGTTAACGCAGAGCTGGGAGTGAGCGGCGTAGGAGAGGCCGATGGAGCCGGACGCGCGGGAGAGCTCTTCGAGGACGATGCAGTGGGCCTGGTAGCCGAGTTCGAGGCCGCCATACTCTTCTTCGGCAGTGATTCCGAGGAGACTGTAGACACGCTGATCTTTAGTAAACAATATACACAGTTTGCGAGGAGGGAAAACAAATAGTACCCGGCTTCACCCATCTTTGGCCACAATTCGTTTGGAAATGCATTGTCTCTGTCCGTCTTTGCCGCCACCTCTTCTGGTATCTCTCTTCCTATATTACACACCCAAGATATTAATCACCAAACCTCTATATTTGAAAGGTGTGGGAGTAAGACATACTAGCAAATTCCTGCACCCGCTCTCTCAGTTCGGCGAGTTCTTCGGACGTCGGCATCTTGAAGTTCGGGGTGTGCTTTGTGGACGCATAGCGGGTGGATGCAGGCACAGACGCCGGGAGGAGCGTCCTTGTGAGGGATGCATATGGAGTATATGTGAATTGCCGCTGGAGGGAGCGGAGAGCCGACGAACGGACGATGCGAGCAGTCTGCATCTCTTTTTATCCACAATTCAGTTCTTTGTGCTGTGTATATGGAATATATGTGATAGGTAGATATATATCTATGGTGAAGTCGCGAGTGCGTTTGGAGGTCTGTTGTAATTTGTGTAATGTTAGCTCGCGAACACCGACAGAGACCGTGAGACCGCGGCTGTATATCTAAGCATCCAAATCGATGGAAGAAGAAGACGAGTACCCACCTTAATAGTGACTACCTGGTATATATATCCTCGAGAATGATACTGGCAGTGATTAATATTGAATTTGTGCCTGTGAATTGGCGAGTTCTATAGTATGACCAGACTGTTAGCTTCTATCCTCTCCTTGAACTCCAGACCCGCGCAGGGCCAGCGCCAGAACACTTACTTGAGTATAAAATACAATATTGACAAGAACCAATTCAAGAAAAGGGGGGAAGGAGGAGGAAAAGAATATATCATCAATCGCCGGCGACAGACCGATAGAATTCGGGGTTCGCCTGTGGGGAGAGTTACGTTACCAGCAAGGCGAACATCAAATGCGGCTACACTCGGCACACTCCACATTCCAGCTCCATCACAGCTGCAGCTGCACAGCGACTTCAAGAGCGCCTCCCCGGAGTTTGGAACATCAATCGATTAATATTAACATGCCAAAACCTCCCATTCCCCTTCCAGCTTCCGCCTTCTTCCTCCACTCCTCCACCCGATAGACTGTAATATACTATACCATAATATAATCACATCGTGAGTAACCATCATGCATCTTCAACCAGCCTTCAATTCGTAGGAAGTACTTCACTAACACAATAAATCAAAAACAGACAATGTCCCTTCGCACGGCATTCCACGCCCTCTCCCGCCTCCCCCTCCGCCGCCTGCCCCCTCGAGCCCCCCATCTGCTCAAAGCTGCCTCCTCCAGGCTCATAAGGCCGATATCAACCCACTCCTTCACCCACTTTGAAACCGCCGCATCAACCATCACATCAACGATAGATACCTCGTCGTCTATCTTCAAATCCAATGCCTCGGACATGCAAAACCTCGTCGACGAGCTCGACCTACTCGTCTCCAAGATCTCAGTCGGCGGGGAGGAACGGCACAGAAAGAAACACGTGGAGAGGGGGAAGATGCTGGTTAGGGAGTATGCATTTCCTATTTTCTCCTCTCTCTCTCACCCTATATATATATATATTGGATTTAAAAGAGTGGGCGGCTAATTGGGTGGGTTTGATATCAGTACAGTCGGATATCGGCGTTACTAGACCCCGGATCATCCTTCCTGGAACTATCACAGCTGGCGGGTTACAACCTCTACGGAACCGACGAGGTGCCCGCTGGAGGAATCATCACGGGTATCGGAAGGGTCTCGGGCGTGGAATGCATGATTGTTGCCAACGATGCTACGTAAGTTTTTTTTTCTTTCTTTACATATTTTATATATATATGTTTCCTAAGAATATACAGACTGATGATGATGATGATATAGAGTAAAGGGGGGTACCTACTACCCCATCACCGTGAAGAAGCACCTGAGAGCGCAAGCTATCGCTCAGGAAAACAGTACGTTCCCCCTACTCCCCTTACAACTGGTATACCGGGGATATGCAAACTAAATGGCATTCGCAGAACTACCGTGCATCTACCTCGTCGACTCCGGCGGCGCAAACCTGCCGCACCAGAAGGACGTCTTCCCAGATAAAGATCACTTTGGCCGCATCTTCTACAACCAAGCACGAAGTAACCCTCCCTCTTTCTCTAACCTTAGTTTTACAAAATGCTAAAATTAATTTTTTAAAGTGTCATCCGAGGGTATCCCCCAGCTCGCCGTGGTGATGGGTCCCTGCACGGCCGGCGGCGCATACGTCCCCGCAATGTCGGACGAATCAATCATCGTCGACAAGCAAGGTCACATCTTCCTGGCAGGCCCGCCCCTCGTAAAAGCCGCCACGGGCGAGGAGGTATCCCACGAAGACCTGGGAGGTGGGGTCCTCCACTCCACAATCAGCGGAGTGACCGACTACCTCGCCGTCGACGACGCACACGCCCTGGTTCTCGCGAGGAGGAGCATCTCGAACCTAAACTGGCCACGGGAGAACAAAACCGACAGAGAGGTCAAGGAACCCCTTTACGACCCGGCAGAGCTTGGGGGGATAATGGGGACCAACCTGAGGGTTCAGGTGGACGTGCGGGAGGTGATCGCGAGGGTGGTGGACGGTAGCGAGTTCGCAGAGTTCAAAGCCGGGTACGGAACGACCATGGTGACGGGGTTCGCGCACATCCACGGATACCGGGTCGGGATCGTGGCGAACAACGGGATCATATTCTCGGAGGCGGCGCTGAAGGGGGCGCACTTCATAGAGCTATGCGCGCAGAGGAATATCCCGCTCGTGTTTTTGCAGAACGTGACGGGGTTCATGGTGGGGAGGGACGCGGAGGCGGGCGGGATCGCGAAGAACGGAGCGAAACTGGTGACGGCGGTCAGCTGCGCAGAGGTGCCGAAGTTTACGGTGGTGATCGGGGCGAGCTACGGAGCTGGGAACTACGGCATGAACGGGCGCGCGTACGGCGCTAGAGTGAGTTTTCCCTTCTCCCCCATTTCTACTATATACCTCTATAAATATATATACAACGTGTGCGTGTGTGTGTGTGTATGTGAGAGCGAGAGAGCGAGAGAGCGAGAGAGCGAGACAGAGAGACAGAGACAGAGAGACAGAGAGACAGAGAGACAGAGAGACAGAGAGACAGAGAGACAGAGAGACAGAGAGAGAAGGCTAATAGGGAGGTTTCTTTTTTAGTTTCTGTGGATGTGGCCGAACGCCAAGATTGCGGTGATGGGGGCGGAACAGCTCAGCAGCGTGATGAGGATGGTGGGTAAGGAGGACCCGGAGCTGAGGGAGCGGATCGAGGCCGAGTCGGATGCCAAGTTTGCGTCGGCGCGGATATGGGACGACGGGGTGATTAAGCCGGAGGACACGAGGAAGACGCTGGCGATGGGGTTGCAGGCAGCGCTGGGGGGCAGGGCGGACCAGACCAAGACGCGCTTCGGGGTGTTTAGGATGTAGCCCTTTTTTTCTCTCTCTCTCTATACATTCTACTCACTCTATACCTGCTTTCAAAAGTATCTTATATCTATATATAGTTATGGGTACTTTACTGAATATACCTCGAGTATGAGGATATATATACACAGGCAAGATAGGGGAGCGACTCGAATGTCAGGGGGGCATGTACAGTAGTAGTAATATGTATTTTATATATCAAAGAGAACTATTTTATCTATTCGGACCCGTCTGCCGGACGACCAATATGCACGCGACATGTACACGCCAAAGAATTCAAAGCTCAGGGTTCAGGAGGACAGGAGCTCTAAAGCTCCAAAGCTGGAGCTGTCTGCATGCGCATGCCTACATCATAAAGAGAGCCAGATCTGGGCCAGCTCCCGATGGATCCACCAATTAGCAAAACCAATAGAGATGCACATATGGCAAAAATTATAGCTACATAACTAGCCAGCCAAGAAGACCGACCCGACGAAAGAAGGATAAGTTAGACCCCCTTACCAGTTACTTGTCACCTCCAGCCCCTTCCGCGGGACAAAATACATGTGCATAGTGCATATGTAAGTATGATTCACATTTCACATCTCCGCCAAGGCTGTTCCCATCCGTACCAACTTACCCCTGGCACAGTTTAACACAGCGAGTAGGACTAGTGACATCGAAACATGGATTGATATACTAACCCGAATGGATATTAGCATAAAAAAAGGATTACGGGGCGGAAGCTTAAGGGCACAAGCCACACGTGACCCCCTTTCTGTCGTGTTGCCACTTCGCTATTACACCATCCTATGCAAGATCTAGTTAGTTTGGCTAATTAACTAGCTAAATTGAATAAATGCTGTGTCGGAGAGAGAGCGAAGCCAACATGATAATGTTTTAATATCAACAAGACTTGAGAAGTTTCACATGAGTAATGGAAACCGCCGGATAACGATGCCTCTTCATCTAGCTCAGGCAAAAAAAAACAAAAACCAGTACTAGCAAACCACAGTGCCTGCCAGCCAGACAGCCAGGCAAAAACGAGGCACGCATCCTCGGATCCTAGGAATGCGGCTTGTTTGTCAGCCTTTTCTGTCTCTTTCTCTTTCTCGCTCTCCTGCCAGGTACCCAAGTACGTAGTATCTAACCCCCCAATTTAGTACTAGCAACGATTTAGGAGGTACTTTCGCGGCAGAGGATGTATAGATAGATACCGACCCGCGTCGATGGGGGGTTTATACATAGTAGGTATGGGTATGGGTATGGGTATGGGTATGGGTATGGGGTATGGTGTGTGTGTGGTCTTGTGAGGATGAGACCAGATCAGATGGAGACGGCATGTGAATCTCTGTGGGACCACACCCTTTTTTCTTCTTTGGTTAAAACTTACTATCAACAGTATCAATAAGCTTATTTTTTCATTATTCTACTTTATCTTGCCTCGGGGGATCCGGAGGGAGGAAGGAACGAAGGAACGAAGTAACGAAGGGAGGGCACATGAGGACGCGCAAGAGGACATGCAGGATCGATGCGGCGGAACTAACTAAACCGAACTGCATTCATTATACATTATAAATTATACTGCAAGTGCTGCAGTGTGTTTGTGCATCCTCACTATCTCTGGGTTCCATGTCGACGTCCTTCCTGTCTTCCCGTGATAGAGAATTAATTAGATTGTGAAGATAGATAGATAGATAGATAGATAGGTACAATGTTGATATGCAAGGCGAGCGTTTTACTTGGACCTAGCTGGTACTAGTTTGGGGGGCGACAGACCGAGAGAGAGAGAGAGTCATCGGAAGGTGTGATTGGACGATAACCAAAACGGATGCACGTAATCGGACTGCAGCGCTGTGTGTCTCGCTCGGTCCACGCTGGACGAGACCCGACTTGACTGTTGAGACTTCCAGCAGCGACTCGGCCGTCTTTGTACATGTAAGATTGTATATGTATATTCTCTAGATACTACCATATCATCATCATCATCATCATCATAATCACCATCATCATCAAGTTCATCTTCATCTCTTTCTTTATCTCTTCTTTTCTGCTGCTATCTCGCCGGTGGTTTTTGTCATTTGTCAGATAGATAACATCAGAGAGAGAGAGAGAGAATTAAAAGTGTTGTTGACGCATTCATTCCCCCCCTGGGCCGGCTGGCTGGCTGACTGGTTGGTTGGTTGACTGGCACGACTGGTTGGGTGTGTTCTGTTCTGTTCTGGTTTGGTCTGGTCTGGTCCGTTCAGGCAATTCGTCATCCGCCCAGGCCATACTCCCCCATCCATACACTTACTCCCCCATCCAGCCAGCCAGCCACTCATCATCCGTCCATCAACCCCCGGCCGGCAACTCTCACTTAAATAACCCCCATCTCCCCCAGCTTCACCATCTCCCTCTCCCTTCCCTCTAAACCTCTCCCTCTCTCTCTCCTTCAGACTCTCTTCTCTTCCCCCATCCATAAATCAATACTCAAATAAAAAGACTCTCAAAGCAGAGAGAGAGATAGATAGATAGTTAGATACCCAAATAAAAGAAACCCGGCACGATGAAGTTGACACAGTCCTTGATGGCCGTCCTGGCCGTGACCACCGGTCCAGTCCTCGTCATCGCTTCCCCCCTCAGCACCTCCGTCGTCGACCGCGCCCCCCTCCTCGGCTCTCTCTCTGCCGCTGATCACGAGATCCCTGACTCCTACATCGTCGTCTTCAAGAAGGGAGTCGACGAGAGCACCATCGATGCCCATCACAACTGGATCCAGGAGACCCACGCCTCCTCCCACAAGAAGAGGAGCCAGAAGCCCCTCGGAAAGAAACCCTCCGGTTCTTTCCTGAACACCGTCGTTGACGACGTCGAGGCCCTCGTCGGTCTCAAGCACTCCTTCGACATCCCCGGCGCCTTCAAGGGATACTCCGGTTCCTTTGATGAGAGCACCCTCGATCTCATCCGCTCTCACCCTGATGTAAGTTTTCTCGCTATCTCTCTCTCTCTCTCTCCTATATTCCTTTCACCGGCCTCGCTGAAGGGGCTCGAATAGTGTTCACTGTTATTATTAGAGGACATGGGTGTGAATATGAGGCTGACTTGAAACGCGCTGCAGGTCGAGTATGTGGAGAAAGACTCCGTGGTCCGCATCAACGAGGACACCCCCTCCGTAGAAAAGGGCTCCCCATGGGGTCTCGCCCGTATCTCCCACCGTGAGTCCCTCAGCTTCGGTAACTTCAACAAGTACCTCTACTCCACCGAGGGTGGCGACGGTGTCAACGTCTACGTCATCGACACCGGTACCAACATCGAGCACGTCGACTTCGAGGGCCGCGCCAACTGGGGCAAGACCATCCCCGCCAACGACGAGGATAAGGACGGTAACGGTCACGGCACCCACTGCTCCGGCACCATCGCCGGTAAGAAGTACGGTGTCGCCAAGAAGGCCAGCGTCTACGCCGTCAAGGTTCTGAAGTCTAACGGATCCGGAACCATGTCCGACGTCGTCAAGGGTGTCGAATGGGCCGTCACCGACCATCTCAAGAAGTCTAAGGACAAGGGCTTCAAGGGTTCCGTTGCCAACATGTCCCTCGGTGGTGGCAAGTCCCCCACTCTGGACAAGGCCGTCAACGCCGCTGTCGATAACGGTATCCACTTTGCCGTTGCCGCCGGTAACGACAACGCCGATGCCTGCAACTACTCCCCCGCTGCCTCCGAGAACGCCGTCACCGTCGGTGCCTCCACCCTCGGCGACGCGCGCGCCTACTTCTCCAACCACGGCAAGTGCGTCGACATCTTCGCCCCCGGTTTGAACATCCAGTCCACCTGGATCGGTAGCAAGTACGCCACCAACACCATCTCCGGCACATCGATGGCCTCCCCCCATATCGCCGGTCTCTTGGCCTACTTTGTCTCCCTCCAACCCCCCAAGGACTCCGCCTTCGCCGTCGGTGAGCTCACCCCAGCCGCCCTCAAGAAGAACATGGTCTCCATTGCTTCCTCCGGCAAGCTCAGCGATCTGCCCAAGCAGACCGTCAACGTAAGTTTCTTTCTCCCCTTGAAAACATAACTTCTCCTTTGTGGAAACATCAGCTAACATGGTGTGCAGCTCCTTGCCTTCAACGGTGGTGGCATCTCCAACCTCACCGAAATCTTCGGCGACCACAACAAGCACGGCGGCAAGTACGTCTACGACGACGAGAAGCCAGCCACCAAGGACGACCTCCTCGACCGCATCGAGGAGTACGTTGAGGAGGAGGTCAAGGCTATCTTTGACAAGGCCCGCAAGCTCTCGGCCTAAACTCGTTTCTTTCTTTCTTTCTATTCCCTCAAATAGTATAGAATGGAGAATATGATCCCCCCATTTGCATCGAAGCACATTTTTGGTCAACCGGTTGTTTGAATAGGATGGTCTTTTTTCTTTCCCCTCGGTTTCTTTTTTATAATCACTACTGGTGTTTTTTTTGTGTGTGTCGCATGGTAAATAATGGTGGAAACGGGATCTTTCTTGCGGCGGCGGGGTGTCATCATTTTTTGCCTCTCACGTCTTTTAATGCATCGTTCCGGCTCTCTTTCTCTCAAATTGTCTCGCCAAATCTGCTCTTCTTGATAATGTATTATTGAATAACTATCACTTTTTTTTTTTTTTTTTTTTTTTTTAAAGGTTCAAGGGACACTAGATACCCGGATTAGTTTTTATATACGAGGATTCAGAATGGAAATATAGATATTTCTTCGTCATTGCTGCACTCTATCTAACTAAGCCTGTAATATGAATCGATTATAATTAATGGGTACTTTGAGGGAATATAATAACATCACGATGAATCAATCGCTCAAGAACTCCCCAACGACCCCGCCGACATTGACCGTATCCAGCAAGAAGGTATCGTGCCCGAATAAACTGACGTCCTCACCCAGCTCCACATGCCTCACACTCTCGTTCCCGCCTCCCCTCAGGGCGTCCACGATTTCTCTCTGCTGCCACGCCGGGAACAGTATGTCCGAGGCGACACCTATGACTAGGACTTTGTGGTCCTTTAGGTTTTTCAGACCGTTTATAAGGTCTTTCGGCGGACGATGGGGTCCATTTCCCTCTTCTTCCTCCTTCTCTGATGGAACGTCTTCCTCTGTTTCCTGATATGCCTCCTCTGGCAGGGTGAGCGTGCAGGATGCACTGCCAACCTCCATCTTCCCCTCCCTCCTACCCCTCGTCGCCCTCTGAACCTCCTCACTCAGATCGAACAAATCCATCGCCTTTGATATGTACAACAGACTGTTAGCGTCGTACTCCAAGCACCACTTCTCCCCAGCGTGGTCCAGGTACGTCTCGATCAGGAAATCCGGACACAGCGCGGGCGGTTTTTTAGCATCGGCCCGACGACGGCTGAAGCGCTGCTCCCATTCCGGACCGGACCGGTAGGTGACCGTTGCGATCTCTCGGGCGAGTTTCATCCCCACGTGCGGCGGGATGGAGGAGTAGTAGTGGCCGCGGGACCAGTTCGGATCTGACATAAGCACTGTTTTTTTTTTTAAACCCCCCAGTAATTTTTTTTTTTTTCTCAATTAGCCATTATACATACTATTATGTACTTCGTAGATGCGTTTTTGTCATATAGTTAGGGGAGGGGGGGAGGAAAAGACATACCCTGCCGCTGCACAAACCTCATGGCGATGCTGTAAGGATGACTCCTGGCGCACCCACTGATCGAAATCACCCGTCCGACCCTCTCCGGGAACAACACCCCGACCGCCAGACTCTGCATCCCTCCCATGCTGCTCCCCACGCTCGCGTAGAGTTTTTTTATGTTCAGATGGTCCAGCAGCGAGAACTGCGCGCGCACCATGTCTTCTATCGTCACTATTGGGAATTTCGTCGCATACGGAACTCCCCCACCCCCACCCCCACTTCCACTTCCCACTTCCCCAGAAGAGGTACTACTACTACTACTACTACTACTACCAGTAACAGAAGAAGGGTCGATAGAACTAGGTCCCGTGCTGCCGTAACACCCACCGATGACGTTGGTACATATCACAAAATACTTGTCAGTATCCAACGCCCTCCCCGGTCCTATAAACTTCTCCCACCAACCAGGCGACGGATTCTCAGGCGTGCTGTGGGCGTGAGACGAAGCCGAGAGACCCGTGTGGAGTAGTATCGCATTGTCAGCTGACGGATTGAGGGTCCCCCATGTTTCGTAAGCGATCGTGTAGGATGGTAAGGTTCCGCCCCAGTCCAGCGATAGAGGTGATGAGGAGGTGAAGGATCTGTGGGGGCCTGTGGTGTAGCTCGGTTCTGGACCGGAGTTGTTGGTTGTTGTCGTCGTGCTGCCGGGGAATTTCTTCTTGATGGATGGGTGGGAGTTTAGAAGGTTTGAGGTGCGGGTTTCGAGGGCGTCGAGGCAGGGGAAGGACATTTGAGGGTTTGCTGAGGAGGAGGAGGAGGAGGAAGAAGATGGGAATGGGGATGGGGAGGCATTTTGTGCGGTTGGTGATGTTGTTGTGAAGGGTCTGTAGATGGTTGGTGGGATGCGCTGACGTCGTGGGACGGCGCGGAGGGTGGTTGTGATGCGCTTCATCGTTGTGTTTTTTTTTTTTTTTGTAGCTTTATATTAGCATGTGAAGAGAGAGGAGAGGAGATGTTAAAGACAGCGCCGCGGCCATTGAGGATATATATGTAAACCCTTTCGCCCCCTCCTTTGGAGTATTATGTTATAGACATGGAAGGCTAGCTGAGCTACCCTCCAAGATAAAAATTAAATATTCTTAGGTTTTCTTTATTATTAATATAGAGAGACAGACCGGCGAACTGCGAACGGCTTGGTATTTCCCAGAGCAGGTTAGCGGCTAGGCGATGGCGTGATGGATCTCATCATCTCTGCTAGCTGTGCCTGTGGCGCCTCAAGTAGAAGTGGCTGGCTATGTGATAATATGGTATTGTGATTGAATTCTGTTTATACAAGGAGGCATATATATATATATATATATCATATAAAGCTCTGTTCGAAGGATATCGATATCTCCCATCCGTCAACGCCGTCAGAATGCCCACAGTGACATAGGAAAGGCAAGGAAAAAAGACGGCGACAAGAATGATAAGAAAGGAAATTTAAATATACAAAAAGAAATTGATGGGAAGGTCCAAAAAAAAATATAGTCGGAAAGAAGAAAAAAAACTTTTCGGTTTCTCTGCCTTGGACGATGAACTGCATGTAAGAGTGATGTGTACACCGCACCCCGAGAGCAGAGTTCAATCTTTCCCACCCCCTCCCCTCCTTGAAATCTGACTTTTGAGGTTCTTTCTCCGGCAGCCAACGACCTCGCGGGATCCGGTAGTGCTTGTGTGTGTATGTACTCGGGTGTGTGTGTAAAGGAAATTCGTGTAGTATCTTCGTTAAAAAAAAAAAAATAATAATAAAAAAAAAAAGGCAATGCAACAGTCTGAGCGTCATTGGTATTGTAAACCTCGACTACTGCTCACGGATCCCCAGCTTCGCCAGCTTCTCCTTCTGTTGCTTCTCCACCTTCTCTCGTTCAAGTCTCAGCTCGTCCGTCTCGCCAACGTGTCGCTCCTTCTCTGGCTTCCAGGTGCCTATCCCCATCTAAATCAGCATCGCCGTCATATAAGAGAAATAGTAAGACAAACTAACCTTCGAACAAATGCTTCACATAGGCCTGCGGATCATCGTCCTCCCCGGCCCCAAACTGCCTGACCCCGGGACTGAAGCTCGTCACCGGCAGCACCACCACATCTCCCAACTTCCTCGGCTCCTTCATTCCCGTGAAATTCCTCCAATCCACCGGATTCCCCTTCTCCACCGTAAAATACCCTGGGTCGTTGAAGTACTGAAACACCGTGTCCGTCCACGCCGCCGGCCCCGTGAACTCGATCACCCCACCCTGGTCCTTCCTCAGCTTACCCTTCCTCTTGAACTCCAGCGTCTTCTCCGTTATCCTCGCCACCACCTCCCGGAGCACCGGGTGGCCTGGCTTGGCTTGGATTGTCCACTGGCAGAACTGCAATCTTCGAGAGTACCAGTCCTTCCAGTCCTTCCTATCCGGGTCGGCTTCGATCCCGATCACCAGCCCGATCGATGCCATCCGGAAATTCGACGGTATCCATTTCGTCGCCGGCTTCAACGCCGCCGTGTCGATGTCGCTGTAAATGCCCCCCCTAGCCAGCAATATCAGGTATCGAAAGAAATCGGCTTTGAGAACCGGCAAAGGTAGCGACGTGAACGCCTCCAGAACCTGCGGCACGGACCCGTACAGGTGCTTGATCAGGTGCAACGCGACCTGGTCGGTTATGACCTCGTGAATAAAGTCCGGGTGCAAAGCTGTCCAGCTGGACTCCAACGGACGGTAGTTATCGCTGAATCGCGGGTTGGCGACGGTGTATTTCCACGTCTGCCAGATGAACGCCGGGAACTTGTTCGAGACGTCGTACGGGAACTGGTAGGCGAGCTGGTCGCGGAGAGGCTGGCCTTTGATGTCTGACGGACGGGGCTTCGGTTTTCCGAGATGAGGGGGGTTGATCTGTGTCACCAGCTTTCCCTGGCTGTCGTCCTGTGCCTTCGATAGTGGGTCTGCAAGAGGAGTTGGAGGTGTCAATTGGGCTTCTTCATCGTGCGGACGGTGTGGTCGTTTACCTTTTGTCAGAGCATCTTCGTCAACTTTCGGCCTCGGTCCGCCTCGTATGTGTGTCTTGAAGTCCTCGGACCGCTGGCTGGATGTGAAGAAGAATATCACCAGCACAATGGCCGATAATATTACCGCTCTTTTTATGCTCAACATTTTGGATGTCGCTCCCGGAGAGCCGACGGACTTGTTGGAGAAATCCAGTTTGGAGTTTTTTTTTTTTTGTTGCTTGTAAAAGCTAACGGCCGAGTAAAAGTGAGAGATGGAGAATTTAGAGGAAGGAGGCTGAGGCTAGTTATCGTTGGGATGTTGATAATGTGGTATGCAGGTTGGGGGAGCACAAGCGGATTATGTATGAATGTTTCTGTGGGATAGCCAGCTATCCAAGGAAAACCCCGAAAGCACGTTCTACAGCAGCGGCATAAGAGATGGAGAGAGTATCGTGTTTTCCCAAAGGATAGTGTAGAATTGAAGGGTGAAGCTCTGTTCTGGGCGTAATCACCGGGATCTGGTTTTCTTCTGGTCGACGGCCACAGGAATTAGGAGGTCGTGTTCTGTTTGTGAGGCGAGATGCAGGTCAGAATTCTGAAGCAGCGGCATGCAAATGCAGAATGCAGCTAGGGATCGTGGAGGATCTCTCAGGGGAGAAGAGAGAGAGAGATGAAGAGGCTAGTTGCCAATTATAGGAAGCCACACTCACCGGTAGTAAAAGTTACCAGGGAATGAGATGCCAGATCGGAAGCAGAAGATGTATTATGTATATATATGCAGAGAGAAGATCGAGGACTGGCGATGCAATGCAGAGGTGTAGCCCTTGGTCGGTTCGTCTCCCTTTCACCCCTTTGGAGCTGCCGCTTGGTCTGTCCAAAACCGGCCGGATACACTGCAAACTCGCCGTTTTCCGATGCTCTCCTCCTGCCTGCGATCCGTCGACGGGTCGACTTTTGGCGGATTGATTCGACTTTGGGAAGGGTTTGTTAGCAGGTCATCGAAGTTGTTATGTCCTGTTAAGAGGGCGGCCGGTGGTAATATAGGTATATTCGGGGAAATGTTAGAGTTGCGTGGTGTTTGGTTGACACCACGTTTGACGTTTTGTTTGGGCGGCTGCGACGGCGGGCACACACACACACTGCAATACTGGCGAACCCCAGATATCATAAACTCCGACCGAGAGTGCTTGAGTGTATCTTATAATTATAATTTGCGTAGGAGTATTAAAGAAAATTCTAAGGGGCTAACGATATCAAACCTCCGACATGCAGCTCTAAGTCTTCATACCGTTCAGCTGGTACCTTTGTGAGAAAGCACGGTAGATGCCGGCCAGGAATGGACAGATACTTTAAGTATAGATATAGATCTGTCAGGTACCCGTCCCGTCCTGCAGATTTCTTCACCAAAGACCAACAGACAAAAAAAAAATCCTGCACAGGAATGAAAGACCGAGAATAGCCCCCTTTTCTTTCTTTCTTTATCCTGTCCTCGACGATCCGGTCAGCTATGATGTAACTTATCCGGAGATCTTCAATTGCTTCCTTCAACGATCTTAATATCTGGTCCTTGTCACCGTGTACAACAGGAAGGAGCGCATAATACGTATACTCATGATGAATGATACCCACAGACTAAAAAAAAAAAAAAAGCCTCGTTACGAAATGAGACCCATGGCCAGAAACTCCTAGCGCCTGGCAGAGCCGTTTCAGATTCTGGTACACTAACGCCAATCATCAGCGTGTCGCCTGTGATGGGTCAATAAACCTCAAACCACACCGGGCTGAAAGGGGCTGATGCACGTTTATCGGAATCTTGGCTTCCCCTAAAACCGCCATCCCTGCCCGCAAACAGTTAACGCAGTAGGTATTATGCGTTCATGGATTTGAAGCTGGGCGTCCCACGTTAACTAGATAACTGCATATCAATCATCTGATGTTCGTCAATATTAGGCGCTATAGTATAATTAAGCACCCAGGTGCTTACTTACCTACTTACTTGAGTATGTATATGCACAGCCCTGACCATCACAATAATATCATCCGAAGGTGATAGGCGATGTTGCAATTTCCGGTGACGGTGTATACGATGTGTCAGGGTTCCGTGCGACGTAACTCACCAGTCCACTGTGTAGCATTGATATTGTATTTAATTAGATATAGCGGTAGATAGGTCTCATGCTTAGTACTGATGCATTGACATGGTCGCGATATCAAGATACTGATGTCATGTCATGATTCAAAACGAAAAAAAAAAAAAAAGAGAGAAAAAAAAGAAAGGAAGTTAAATAAGTCTGACTTTTTCGATCGTTGTGGTCTTGCCGATTCGATTGATATTATTTTCCTGTTCAAGGACTTGGCTTCACCGATAAGACTATTTCCCTGAGCGAAGATATGGAACTCTCGGCAGTGGTCATTTTCGTTCAATTTGATTCTTAGCATCTTCGCTTTCCGTCCTAGACTTCTCTTAATATTATCTCTGACGCATCCGGAGAGTAAAACTACTAATGGTAACGGCAGAACCTCCAGTATGTCGATCGAGAGGGAACCGTAAATTTTCTCGATTTCCGATTTCCATTGACGAGTAGGGCACTGTGTGGCAGTCCCCGAGAAAAACGGAACTGTCGCACGCCAATGCCGATCGAGAGGGAACCGTAAATTTTCTCGATTTCCGATTTCCATTGACGAGTAGGGCACTGTGTGGCAGTCCCCGAGAAAAACGGAACTGTCGCACGCCAATGCCAATCGAGAGTGAATGCAAATTTGCCGCTAAAGCCTTTCTGGGTCAAAATGTTGATTTTGGGCTGCGAGGATTCTAACATTTTTGCTGTGCGATACACTCTTCCTCGCTTGGTGTGTGTAGAATGAGAAAGCCTTTTAGAAGCCCTTTCTGCAAACAAACTCGCGACAATGAATCCAGAAAACCTATCGTCTTCCTTAGGTTCGATTCGGGGGTTCGATTTCTAGCTGACATTGCTATCGCAGCGGGATCTTGCTGCTCCTGTTTATATTGCTCACTTCTTTGTATATGACAAAGGGATAGTAGGTTGATCGATCTTTCTTTTGGCTGGACAGCAAATTTTGAGGATGGCTCCGAAGCCTGGGTAGACTTAGTCTCCATTTTAGCTGGAATGTGGCTTGTGACGTTGAGGATTATATTGTAAATTTTTCAGAGGGATGAATCAAGTCTCTCGTAAGGAATGGGAGTGGATTATGATAAAGCTTTGTATAGCAGGACTATCGTAAAATGAGACCAAATGCAATCAGGGTAAGGCTGGAGGTCAGTAAGGCCTAGGAGCTAGGAGCTTTAGTCTTAGGTTAGGTATTGAGAATGTGTTGATGTTGGATTCTATCCACTTCATTGTCTGATTTGATCTCTTGATAATTACAACAATACATCATGATAACATCCACAAGCGGGTTTAGCTCAGTTGGTATGTTAACACTCCACCACAGTTCCTTCTAAACCATCTTCTAACAAACTTCTCACAGGGAGAGCATTCGACTGAAGTCAAACTTCAATCCATAAATCGAAAGGTCGTGTGTTCGATCCACACAAACCGCAACATCTTTTTTTTGTTTTGTTTTTTTTTCTTTCTAAAAATTTTTTGTTACCCTAGTCGGTTGTCGGCGACCGACAATATACCCGGCCGCGGGATAGGGTAACATCAATTGATAGAGTAGACGAAGGAGAGAAAATTTAGACCATCGCGCGAGTAGCTCAGCAACCACTCTCGTATACTTTTAGATGTCTTGAAACCTTTTTTCTATCATTCCGGATTGCAATCGATCTCGTGATATCGTACGAAAGTTCGGTGGTGTATACGCAGATAACTTTCATGTGCGAACAGTTTGACGTTATGACGTTCACAAAGACTTCAGGCCGCCTTACGCTTTACAAGGCAAATATATATAACTCGAGTATCTGTGGACAATTGTTGTCTGAAACGACGACACCTTTGTCACCAACCTCAATCATGGGGAAAGCCTCATCTTTCTCAACGGTGAGTTTAGGAAGTGGCCGTCCTTTTGATGGCCGGAGATAAAAGACCCCAGTATCTGCCGTTATGGAGATCCAATCCCTCTTCGTCTTCGAGTGATACGCATACTATATAATCATAAATATATATCAGCGATTACGCCCGTATGCCCAAACAACTCCACTGGTAGGCATGCCATTAACGACTACCCGACCCTCCGACGAGGAGTAACCAATGGATCTTTCTCGATGTTATATCCAGGTCGAGATGGTTCCGATTGACCAAGTTGTGACCTAAAGGAAGATGTTGATGGCACCCCCAGAGGTATGGCTCCGTTCAGGAAATCTGATTCACCCATGACCAGCCGCGTGTTTGCATGTCGTGAAAAGCATGTGTCCAAGCTATGAGATATCTAATTACTTGTTCTTTTCGCATTTGAGCGGTTATAAAGATATAAGTCAATTGATAGTTCTTGATCTCGCGTGGTGCCGGTTGAGCATGTTCAAGATGACAGCGTGATGCAAATCTGGCAGCAAATACCCGTCCCTTCCGATAATACGATGTTGATTTGAGCGGATCGATATCACTCCGGTTTCGACCGATAATGGGCGGGTGATGACGATATCGATATTTTTGAGCCTCGTGGATTTGTTCGGGTTCCTACGTGTTTGTGGGCATGTGTGTAATGGCAATACTTATAGTTACTATCATGTTAACTATACTTACAGCAAAGTAGTTATCTACTTGGGTATATTCACACATACAAGTGAGAAGGCTGCGCACCGCGGATTATATTGATTATTTCATTTTGTTCCAAATAATCTGTATGCTGCCGGTTGCCCAAGGCTAGCTGAAAGCCAGTGGCGGCGACTACATATAATCCACTTATGCATCTCCTGGCAACATATTACTCAAGAGTAGATAATATTTAATATAAATTGCATCGGTCTTCAATGAGGCCTACAGAGTATGCTATTCGATTTTAACATACATTTATGATGCAGCTGACATGTAACCGAGCTCGACAGAGGCTGCGGTTTGGTACAAACCAGCCGCATTGTAATATTGTACGAGCACAGTGGCATTTTTAAAATCCCGCCCAATCATGACAGCATGAGGCAGCAGACTAACGGCCCAGAACCATTGATAGGGTACCAGCGAGTGTGCCTACAGGTGCAATCTTTAGAGCAGCTTATCTCAGTATTCATATTTGTAGTTGAGATTTCTACGCAGCCCAGAGTGTATACTCAGCATTTGTAAGAATTATCATAAATCGATATAATCTGAACCAACGCAATTTCCAAGGCAACTTTGTTGGAAACCCAGCCTTGGCGCTCCTTTCTGGAGATTCCACCGCGGGGAGCGATGCAGGGCAGAGCCAATGCCAGCTGCTGCCCAAGCAGGAAGCTCGCCAGACTCGGTTGGGTTTCTGGTGGATGGCTGAAGGCTCCCATGTAGAGAGGTATGCTTGGCTTCCATTTTGGCCTGTCTGAAGAAGGCTGAGGCTGTGCGGTTGCTTGACCTTAACAGCTTGGGAGCGTTTTCAGTTCAGCCCGGGCCAGCCTGCCAGAATAGCTTATTTTGGGTGCAACCAGTCCGGTGCCAGTCCGCGTGGGTCTCGTCTGGACTTTGGACGGGGAAACTTGAGCGGTTTGCAGGGAAGGACCACATCTTCACAAGAATCGAATCAAAACTCCATCATCCTTTTTTTGTGTACACTTAGGTACTTACCTCTGCGATACCAAGCATCCTGCGCTATTGATATTATCTTCCGGTGAGTTTCGCCTTCTGACGGCCTGGTCCTCTGCTTTTGCTTCCAATAATCGGCGTGGAACTGACCGGTTTTGGTAGTCAACTATTGCTTGGAATCGTTATCATAAGCGGACCGGTGGGGCTTCCGTCCGCGAACGCTGCCCTTGATCTCACGACCACTCATCGTGAATACCATGTGGTGATAGTGACGAAACCAAGAAAACCCCAATACATATCACTCTTCTCCAGAAATACGCTCCCGTTCCGGATAGTTTCCCCTGAACCAACATCTCAGAGACATCAAAGCCCTAGTTTCTCCACGATTTAGTCAAAGAGGACTCCATGAGCTTCGGCACGGGCAACTCGTCCAGCAATCCTTAGTTAGGTACACACGACGACTCCGACTACTGCAACGATCGATCTTCAGACGAGTCCGGCCGGTTATCCTCCATGTTGTCTGCCAATGGACCACCACACCGAGCCCGTGGTGTGTCCACCTCCTTCGCGCCAGAGCAGCAGCGTCTGGCTGCCGAAATCGATCCAGTCCTTCAGCAGATCTCCGAGCCGTTACAATCCGTCGCCGACGTTCCGGATAAACTTCCACAGCTCCTCCAGCTCCGGAGTAGCCTGAAGCAGCTGCCTGATGGGTCGTGGCAGGAGGTCTTCCGGGTTCTTGGGGGGTTTGACGCTCTCATGCAGGCGTTGACAAATGTCGCTGGCTTCTATAGTTTGGAAGATACAGAGGATGTTAGATTATGCCTTTTTGATTATCTGAAATGCGTTTTCAACCTACTATCCGAGAGTATGGTAGGCCATGTAGGGAACAAGAGGTTCTTTGGCAAGAAGATCGGATTTGAGGCATTGCAGCGTGGGTTGGCAGCTACTGGGATACCCGTGATTGCTCCGGACCTTCTCTTCGGCCTGCTTTTCGCCTTCGGAATGAACGACGAGACATTTGCGACTTTCATCATACGGGCCCGCCGAGATTTGCCAGAGTCAGAGTCCGAACAGGCCGGTCGCGTCCGCGAGAAGACAAAATCCGCATTTAGTGGTGCAGACCTGCTCCGTCATGCATCCGTACTATCCGTTATCGTTAATTTTTACAACATGCTAGAGCTGGACCGAGTTACTTCGATTGCGGTCCTACAGGCAATATTATCGTTATCACAATCCAATCAGTACAACTTGAACGAGGTCCATAAAAGCGAGATATTGTCAACTTTCATCCTGCCGAAATTATGGCCTGTCGACCCTGAGGATGAACTCCGGCCGATATGCTCTGAGATTGCTTACTCATTGATCACTCTGGGCGTCAACACTCCTGATGACGCTAAAGTCATATTTAGGGAGGCGATCGATAAACCGAGTGCAGCGGATTTTCTCCTGTACGGATTGAAGCATTCTCGCACACCACCTCTTATTCAATTCGATCTATCGCTTCATGGATATGCTTCGGTCGAGATTGCGACCCTTGGGCGTTCCTTCCCACCTTCCAGTGGCGGCTACACATTTGCACTATGGGTGTACATCGATAAATTTGACGATTCGGTTCATACAACTCTCTTCGGAGTGTTCGACGGCTCGCAAAAGTGCTTTGTGCTGGCGTATCTAGAACAGGATTCTCATAAACTGATCCTTCAGACCTCGGTTTCCTCAGCGAAGGCGTCTATTCGATTTAGAAACTTTGTGTTTGAAGAGAGGACTTGGTATCATATCGCGGTCGCCCATAGGCGAGGCAAAGCCACGAGTGCGGCGAAAGCGTTACTCTATGTCAATGGAGAATTTATCGAACAGAGCAAGTGTTCATATCCCTCGAGCCCGCCGACTAATACTGTTCCTGTTCAAGCGTTCTTGGGCACGCCTGCAGATCTGTCTCCTAGAATAGGGCATGGAGTCCTGTCGTCAAAATGGAGTGTTGCAAATGCTTTTCTATTCGAGGATATCATTTCAGACGACCTAATCGCAGTTCACTACAATCTTGGACCTCGATACTATGGGAATTTCCAGGATTGCCTGGGTAGTTTCCAGACATACGAGGCCAGCGCTTCTCTGAATATGCGCAACGAGGTCATGCATCCTGGAAAGGAAGAAAGATCGGATATCATATCTGCCATCCGTCAAAAGGCTTCTAGTGTTATGGCGGAGAACAAAGTTCTGCTGAATATTTCTGCAACGGCAGTGCTTGATGATACATATGACATTCCGAATGATACCAAAATCTTGTCGGAGAAAATCAGTCGCCAGGCATCGAAAAACCTGCAAAGCTTTGTGCGCAAGGGCCCGATTGCATTGAACGGCGCCGTGCCATTTATAAGTGACGCACTCACTTTACCGCAAGGTACGGCTGTCATGACTGGTGATCCCGTCATTCTCTATCCAGGAAGTCTTGATAACGCTGCCTGGAAGATCGGTGGCGCTGCCGCTGTGACTTTGAAGCTCGTCGAGGCCGCGAATACGCCGGAAGAGGTGTGCAAGGCAGTGGAAATACTCTTTGAAACAATCAAGGATAACTGGAGAAACTCAGAGGCTATGGAGAAGGAGAACGGATTCGGGATTCTGGCATACTTGCTGCGCACGAAGGAAATCAACGGAATCGTGTGCAAGCAATTGCTGGATCTTATTCTCAACTTTGTGGGCTATAACAGTGAACGCCCAGAGGAATCTATATTGATAAATCCGCTGGCCTACCGTGTCCTGCTTGTTGATTTCGAGCTCTGGAGAAAGGCCGACATTCCTACACAAAAAGCTTACTTTGCGCAATTCATTGTTTTCGGATCCGGTAGCATCAACCATCGCTTCAATGCGAAGCGACTCCTTCGGATGAGAATCGTTAAGAAATTGATACATGCCCTGAAAAGCGATGCGTTCTCCATGGAGGTCATCCCCGACTTTCTGGCGGCTTTCAAGTCTCTTATCAGTACTAACTTCTCAGCTGAGACTCTAAGGTCGCTTTCCTTATTCATCACATATTCGCTCTACTCAGGCAGGCAGGTTAAAAGTTTGCGACAGAAGAAGAGTACTTACGTACTGAAGAAGTCGGATTCTGATGCTTATTCGCCGATACAGTCGACGAAACGAATCAACGACTTTGGGCTGAAGCGACAAGTCGGGCTGATGATGCTGGAGATGTACTCAGAGTTGCTCTGTGAATCTTCGAGTACTACTAATATTATGAAATTCGCCCGGACTGTTACTAACAGAGTGAGTTTCATTGTCCCAGAGTTCCCCTAGAAAGTCTTTCTAACTTGTATAAGTGGTTGCTATATCTCTTGGATGACGGCAATTCGAACGTGATATCTTGCGCGATGAAGATCCTTGCTCGTATCCTAGTCGTTCACGGGCAGACTTACATTTCGAAGTTCGCTGGGAAAACATCCGGGTTCCTGGTCCTTCGACGCCGTCTTAGGAAGTGGTGGCGTGTGCCAGAAATCTGGATGTCGGCCTTTTCAATTTTCCTCGGTGTCGATATCGCGAAAGTGGATCTCAGCCAACCGCTTGTTCTGTACCACCTTATAAACACTTTCAAGTTCGATGACAAGGATGGGAGGTTTATCTGCTCCGATATGTGGGCGGTCATTGCAACGATGTTGAAAACTGCAGTAAATGATATCGCGAAGAGTCAACAAGAAGCAGCACGGGTCCAAGCTCCGAAGAATCGGCTTCTCAACCCAGATGATGCAGAGAAGAAGCATAATCGAAGGAGATCGTTGTCGTTGGATACGCAACTCACTCTGATGACTCTCGGCGAAGGTATGTATTCTTTCTTCTTTCGAATACCAGTACTCTCACTAACGGGGCGCCAGTTCGTGAACCGATCGATCGCCCTCCTGCTGAAGCAGAGAAGATGGTCAACGCCATTGTTCATTTCTTAGCAGATTTACAGCAAAACTGCGTACCCTTTAAGGAGTTTTGCTCGGGAACAGTGTTCTTGAAGGAGGTTCTCGACATCCTTTTCCCTATCATCTGTGATACGGATCAACTCAGTGCCGAAACCGAACTCGATCTTACTCTCGCCGACGATGCAGAGGATAAACTTCGCCACGGACATTCTGCTAGCCAAACGAACATACTGCAAGCTACTGGCTCGGCGGTGTGGTCGACCGTTACGGATAACAGTGCAGCTAGGGCAATTCCATTTAGAAGAGGGTCTTCATTCATTATCATAGATTCGGACGGTGCTTCCGCTACAACACCGTCTGGTTCTCGTCTCGTCCCTGCCGTCAATGCAGCATCTATCGAGATTGCGAAGGTCAAGAGCGGGGTGGCAAGTAATCAGTTGGTTTCGAGTCTCGTTGACATTGTGGTGGCTGTATTCAAGACTATGCTTCTTGAGAGGAGAGAGTTTGCTGGGTTTGGATTGGCTACTAAAGTATGGATAGTCCCGTGTTTATGGCATGCTCCTCGTTTGCAACTTGCTAAACTTTTGATAGATACCCCCGGGAACGCTTGACCAGCGCATCTATTTTGAATCCTACATTGTACGAAATACCGTTTCGTTGATGAGGAACGACATTGCGCTTGATCTGAAGCTATTGACCGAGCCACGCATCTTGACGAACTTGGGGAGGTTGGCGTATCACTTGTCCCAATCAATATTCGAAGGTATGCTACTCCGGGCTAAAGACTTAGGCTATAACGATGTTGATGAGGTGTATAGGATGGTTCGCCACCGGAGGCCCACAACTTCTCGAGTTTATCGGCGTTATCTTGGAGTACATCGAACGCCCAGATGTCTCGAGTATCAAGAGTGTGCGCATGTGCAACCAAACCATTTTGAGTCTCCGGACGACTTTCATCAAACTCCTGTGGCGTCAGTTTTCATCGCTGATGAGCATTGAAGACGGAGAAGCCGCTACCGTCGAGTTTCTGCAGCAGCTTCTCATCTGGAATCAAGTTATCCTTACCAACGATCTCCAGGACTTGGATACCATTCGAATATTTTCTTATTTCCTCTATGTTTTCCTTACAGATGAGAAGAATAGCATCCGGACTATCAGTCTGCAGCTGCTCAGACTCGTTCTAACGAGAAAGTCATTGGAGATTGCGCAGATATTGATTGGTCCGAAGACACCTCAGGAACTCAAACCGACATTGAATGATATGCTGAAGATATCTGATCTCGTAAGCGGTGTTCATCTTTTACCCCTTGCTGGACGTACAAGACTAACAACGATATAGGATGACGTCCAATCCCTAGAATGGATTGAGAAGCATCAAAACGAGCTGGACACTTTCTTCTTTGGAGGCTTGGCCCAAACCTGGGATTCTTACGTTTTAGAAGAGAATAAGCGAGTCAAAGAGGCTGCTCGGGCTAGAATTACTCAACGTAAAGACAAGCTGAAGGGATGGGCTCTCGAAAATATCAACAATGAGGATGCATACAACAAGCACAGAACAGCATCTTCAGTGTGGACATCTAACATCTACGCTGGTGAACACCTCAAGTATCAACGGGCATACCAGGATCATCAGGATAACGTTGCGTTTATGATCCAAGTACACACTAAACTCAACAGAGAGTTGACTAGACCCTGTGGTCTGCTTGATAATGGAGAGCCCCAGAAATGGCAATTGGATATCTCCGAAGGCCGCAATCGCATGCGCAAAAGACTACTCCCTGATCTTCGGACGCAAGAACGAGAGTACGGGCCGAAGCAAAGAGGGACAGAGTTGACGATAGCAACACCGGTCACCATTAGTACTCCCGTATCAAACACACCTCCTCCGCCGCCGCCCCTGATAGACGACGACCGTCTGTCTCTTCGACCTGCTACATCCGACGCTAGAGATGGTGGAAGCATGATTAATGGAGTTGATAATATGGAGGATGATTTCGAACTAGTCGACGATCCGAAGAACGACGACGAGGAGTACGAAGATAAGAACCGGAAAGTTCTACGGAGTCTTCAACATGGTGAAGTCGTCCAGTTCGTTAGTAATGTCTCTCGTGTACTTGGTCTTAGTATATGCGAAGGCTTGCTCATTCTCGGGCGGGAAAACTTGTATATGATTGATAACTTTTTCCAAAAGTCCGACGGAGAAATCATTAATGTCTGGCAGGCGCCTGCATCAGAGCGAGACCAGTACCTGCAGACCATTGCAGGCGTCGATGCTGAGAAGTCGAGATCTACTAGCGCGGAGCACGATACGAGGCAGTGGGGTTGGAAGGAGCTGCTTTCGGTTTCAAAGAGAAAGTTCTTGTTTAGAGATGTGGCCTTGGAGCTGTTCTTTTCGGACGGGAGAAACTACCTATTGACGACGATGACGCAAAAGGATCGAGATGTTCTTCACTCGAAGCTTGCTGCCCGGATACCTGCTAATCAGCAACCGCAAATCGGTGGGCGACATAACGAAGAAGCTTGGTTGGTCGAAACCATGGGCCAGCCCGGTACTGGGCTAAGTCCTATCTCTTTTGGAGGAAAACTCGCGAACGTCTTCCTGGCTGCTTCCGCAAACCCAGCAACGAAGAGGTGGCTGAAACATGAGATCTCGAATTTCCACTACTTGATCTTGGTTAACGCCATGGCGGGCAGGACGTTCAACGATCTCACACAGTACCCTGTCTTCCCGTGGGTGCTGGCGGACTATACCAGCGAGGAACTCGATCTCACAAATCCGAAGACTTTCCGCGACTTTTCGAAGCCTATGGGCGCTCAAACGCCCGATCGTGCTCGTGAGTTCCAGGAAAGGTACCGTGCATTCCAAGATCTCGGCGACAGCAAAGCGCCCCCATTCCATTACGGGACGCATTACTCCTCCGCAATGATCGTGTGCTCGTATCTCATCCGGATGCATCCGTTCGTTGACTCGTATCTGCTACTTCAAGGCGGAAATTTTGATCATGCGGATCGCTTGTTCTATTCTATGGAGAAGGCGTGGCTGTCTGCTTCTCGAGACACAACCACAGATGTCAGAGAACTGATACCAGAATTTTTCTTCCTTCCCGAACTTTTGATCAACAGCAATTCTTTCAACTTTGGTGTCAGGCAGGCAACCGGGCAAGTAGTTGATAATGTCATTCTACCTCCCTGGGCTAAAGGTGATCCTAAGATCTTTATCGCCAAACATCGCGAAGCTCTCGAGAGTCCTTACGTCAGTGAGCACCTGCACGACTGGATCGATCTCGTGTTTGGATACAAACAAAAGGGCGATGCAGCAGTCGAAGCTACAAATGTATTCCATCATTTGTCATACTCTGGGGCTATTGACCTCGGCAGCATTATTGATCCTGTGGAAAGAACGGCCGCGATCGGTATTATTCACAATTTCGGACAGACACCGCATCAGATATTCACACGCCCGCACCCGCAGAGAGAGAATTCGGTGCGTAATACGAGCCGCCTGGATGGAAGCGTCGAGAGTTTGATAAGATTACCTTTTCCTCTGCTCGATACTAGAGAGAAAGTGCAGCAGATAGATTGGTCGCACCGCACATCTAAAGTGGTTCCATCCTCCGAATTCCGAATTTATATCAGCCCAGCGTTCGACAAGTATCTTGAGTGGGGTTATACCGATGGGGGTGTCAGGTTTTATGATGCTGAAAACCGAAGGATGATTGCCATGTTTGAGCATCTTCACCAGGATCAGATCTCTGCTGTTTTGGTTGTTGATGAACAGGTCTTTGTCACTGGTGGTTGCGATTGTACCGTCACGATATGGAAGATGGAGTACACTAAGACGTTTGATATCCATCCGACCGCCTGTCTACAAGGCCATTGCGCTGCTATAACTCACCTTGCCGTCTCACGCTCATTCGGCTTGCTCGTTACCGGTGATACCGACGGTGTTATACTCGTTTGGGATCTCAGTCGAAAAACATATATCCGAAAGCTTGGCGAACATGCATCAATCCAGTGTATAACCCTCAACGATGTGACGGGAGATATCCTTGTCAGCGGCCCCACCGATATGACGCTGTACACTCTCAACGGTGAATTAGTCCTACACAAGTCGATTGAAGACAACGCCCCAGACCAGGTCATCATGTCCACAGCATTCTACGAAGGTGTTAGTAACGAGTGGCTGGAGCGAGAGTTGATTTTTACGGGGCATCGCCGCGGGATGGTGAACGTGAGTCTGTCATCTTGATTTAATGAGATAAACTAAGGGCTAACCTAGAATCCAGGTTTGGAGCAAGCAAATTGTGAATGGGAAATTTGACCTGACCTTGGTCAAATCCCTACAGCATATCAACCCCTACCAGTCACAGGCTACTGTTTCTGCAGCTATTACCGCTATTCTACCTATGCCCCGGAACGTATTCACCGGTGATGAATGGGGTAGAGTTGTAAGTTATCCCTTCTAAGCAGGTACCTTGGCTTACCGAAAATGCTGACATAACTTTGTGAATAGTACCAATGGGATTGTGTGTCGAAAACGTCGTGAAGCACTTTTGAAGCTTCATTTGAATAATTGTCGTGTAAATGGGGTGTCTATACTTGTGAGATATCATGCTTGGTGACTGTTGGGCGTGCTTTTTGTTTTGCGGTGTAAGCATTTTTTGCAGTGTGAATAGAAAAGCGACAATACTTTCGATTGTTTGTACTCGTGAGCTTGTACCTGATGCAAAGAGACGATGAAAGGCGTTTGAGGATGGGGGCTTGGCCTTTGCTTGTGTGCGACAATATATCGATTCTTTCTGCCTCTTTGATCCCGGGGAGGATATGCAGGCTCGGGGTCTATCCCTCGGATGATAGACAACCTCCAGTCCGGTGGGAAATCACTTAGAAATGTGTAAATTCATACATAATATATCCCATGGCAGTCATTTCATCCCCGAGCCTCGGAAATTCTAGGGAGTCTCCATCTTCCTTTTCTGCTAACATCGGGTTCTCTAGTATCATCAACTTCTTCTTGTGTGTCCTAAATATTCTATTTCAAAGTACCCTGTCAGATTCTACATATAACTCAGCTGAGGGACGGGATGGCTTTCGCTGAGACGAGAGGTAGCACTGCTGCGGCTGCGGCTGCGATCCGAGGGCAGCCTTACAATTCAAGCTTTGGGCCAATGGATTCCCGGAAGTTGTCGTTATTTCCAGCTACTCCAAGGTAGGACGTCTGTCCCATATTTGTATATTTTTGCAAGCATAATACTGACATATTGAGGGTAGTCGAAGCATCCCAAGCAGTCGAGCATCCAGCGTCCGATATGGTATTCCGACTAAGGCTTCGGAGTTACGCTCGATCCACCAGGATGATTCCATTCCAAACCGCTTTCCCCGTCCAGAGGTCTACAGGAGCCATTCGTGCGCTTCCACTGTCACGCCGAGGCGACCGACGCTTGGCGTCGCCAGATCTGCATCCATTAACCCCAAAAGACACGGCTCACAGAGTTACTTACGACGGACTCAGTCCTTATATGAACGGGGAGAGCCTGTCTACGTTGAGCAACCTTTTCGAATGGAAGAGAAACCGGCTTTCCTCCCAGCTAGTTCTCGATCTGGACGCGTATCCACGTTTCCTATGCCTCGTACTCTGCGCGATCCAGATTCATTGGGGACCAAGAGGATATCCGGACCTGGAAGAAGATTTCCTGTTTCCTTGAGGATTAATATATTTGAGAAGGCTCGCTGGCTTGGAAGACGGGTTTCTCAGTCCTTTCGTCGGTCTAAGATGCCACTTCAGAATTTTCCAACTCAGCAGGTTCACTCTGATATTAAACATTATGGATTAATTCCATCTCGAATGTATTCTGGATATCCCGATGCTGAAGGGTCCCAATATGCGGATACAGTTGTTCACAATCGGCTTTGGGAGAACCAGAGCTATACCACCAGCACCGACAACCAGGAAGATTATTTCACGCGTGCCCCGTCATCTGAGGCTGACGGTGTTGCTCCAAGTGCGCCTATTTGCATGACTACTGTTGAATCAATACCTGAGGTTGACGAACATGAGCATGAGCCTGCTCGAGAAGGCCAAAGAGGATTTACGCCATTCACCCACCCAACTGACCTTGACGGCGTCGACTCAAGACGAGTCTACAGTGCTCTCATGAAGAGTCTTACCCAACGCTTCAACAACGGGCATTCCAATCCTGCGAACGAGACCATACCCGAAGAAGTTGAGCCTCAGGATGAAGAACCTCGACCGCGCCGAGTTTCGAATGAAAACGCTAGGCCCCCCAGTTCTCGTGTTTCGATGGAGAAGAGTCCGGAAAATCGCAAACCACTTTCTGAGATTGCAACTCGTTTGAATACCATACTTTCTGAAGAAGAAGAGAATACAGCGTTACCACCTACGCCGATTATTAATGTTGGTGTTAAGAGGATTCGTTCCGACGATGCTCTTTTCAGTCAGATAGCCCAGCAGCATGAAGTTTGGCAGGATGAGGCTGCTAGTGGGAGTACTGATGAAGCTGTAGCTGTAGCGGCATTGAGACAGCTGAGTATCTCAAATGTTGAAAAGGGAAAAGAAGACCCGGCTGGCCAGGCAAAATGCCGTACAGCTAGTGGGAGGTTGCAGGAGAATAAGTTAAAGGACGGGGATAATAGTGAGACCGATGAGGAAGAAAAGGTCAAGGAAGATGTGATGGAGCCGGTTTTTATCTAATTTGTCTTTTTTTCTTCCCCCCCCCCCCCCAGGGTTAGTTTGAGAGCGGGGCTTAATCCTGATACCCTCTATAGTTGGTCCTTCCTTGCAGATTATTGTTTCCGTTGAGATATCCTGCTTTCTAGCTTTGAGTGCGGCGCTTTGACTACGGTTTATTATTATTGTTTGCATAGGGTGTGAGCGTTCCTCTTTGAGTCCAGCGCCTGTTGGCATCAGAGCCGTACCTAATTTTCTTTTTCTTTTAATACCCTTTCTTTTTTCATCTTCTTTTCCCCACCGTTTCCCTGCATCAGAGGCGCTTGTCTACTATCGATATAGAAATCTCGTTCATATGATCATGATATACTCTTCAGTGCTGGTGCCGAGACTGCACTCTTCACCTGTCTTGGCGAATCTTCGCTGCCGAGACTGGAATCTTCGCCGAATTGTGTTGTTTGGCCAAAATGCAACACCTCGGCTAATTGTGAAGGGCTTTGAGTAGTCTTGGCAGTTAACCTGCCAATATAATCCATTCGAGTCTCATAGTTGGCAGAAAAGTTTTTCACATTATATTTTCCCACTTACCGACAACTAACATCTGCGTTCATAGCTGGCGGTACACAGGGTATCCCGTCCGCTCTGCCTTACTTAAGCCACCAAGCGGGCGCTCAGTAGTATAGTGGGTGACCATATGCGAATCGCGTCTAACGCAGGTCAATTTCTTTTTGCCCCTCTCGCTCACTTTTTATTTTATCATTTCTCTGATATGTCGAGTCGCCTTCGCCAATACCTCTTCTTGGTTACCGTCGTCTTGCCTGAATAGATCCTCAATTGATATGATACTATAGCTCATGAATATAAATCTTTGCTTTTTAGGATCGGCTAGGACCGATTTCTTCACGAGTCCTCCCAGGCACCCCAGTTTTAACCAATACTATTCATCTATGTACGCATAAGAATTTAACACCTTCGCTCTCCCGGCATTTCAATTTGGAGCACTTAGTGGGGCGGCTGGTTGAGCACGGTAATTCCATAGCGCTGTCTTACATGCGGGGCTACTGGAAGCAGGGATACTCATGGTTGATGAGGGGTTCAAAACAATTCGGCTGTTCCTCGTCATAAGAATGCGGCTCTAATGTATATAAAGAGGCTGTATATCCTTTAGCCATGAGGAATTGGTGGTATATTTCAGTTAAACGTGGTATTTCTGTCCCTGCTAAAACATAATACCGGTTGCAATGGAACACCTTCTTCTAGTCGATGAGACGCTCTTCCCGCCATTCACGTTTCCTCTCATTGGGGAGAAGTGGGACGGTGGATCCTTTGATGAATACCCCCAACGTCGTCAGTTCGATACGACCACCCACAAGTTCTACGCTGAGGGCGTGGAAAATGGTCCGGATGCAGCTTACGCATTCTACCAAACATGGCTATATCTTGGTCTTGTTGCAGATGCTTTCTTTTGCGAGGACCCGAACGAGATATTTCTACGACACGACGATGCAATTGGGGGCTTGGTCTTCACAACGGAAAGACTTGGGGAGGTCGTTGATCGTTGGAAGGCAAATTTGAATTCAATGGATCTGCCGGACAAAGTGAACGGGCTCAACGCTTCTATTCAGGCGCTTCGGAAAGTCCATAATCAATTGCAGGAGATGGATGTTCCCAATGGGTTTGATCTCATTTGGGCGGAGAAGATTACTCCAGTGGGTGAGCAGGTTAGATTCGCGATCGCGCTTCTGTGCGATGCGCTGGGTTACTCCATCTCCAGCCTGTGCGGCCCAAATCTAGACCCGCAAATCGAAAAGTACAATTCGAAACGGAGTCGGGAGGAGCTACCTTATCCCGGATATCCCTATTTTCGATGGATCGTTGGGAACGTTCTCGATGAAGCTATGGACCGAGCGCTGCTGTGTCCCGTCGAGAAGACGCAGCTGGCGTACTCCTCGCCGGCTTTCCTTTGTTACCTATTATCCCTCCCAGGAACAAATCGGTACCCTGGACAACATAGTAATTGTACCACGACCAGCTGTGTCGGGAACAACATCGACGAAGCAACCTATGTTACCAAACACGTTGATGAACATTGTGGGTGTGAGCATGACGGGCCTAACATCGAGGACGTCAAAAAGTGTTTGAGAGATGGGCATATTCCTTCTTTGACCATATCGATTGTGGATGGGGAATATCGGGGGATGAAGGTGAAACCTCAAAAGGTGGAGCAAGCTAGTATCTGGAGATTTCATCAGGGAAAATCGGGGATCGCAAAGTCGTTGGATTACGTTGCTCTGTCCCATGTCTGGTCCGACGGACTCGGAAATCCGTTCGCGAATACTCTGCCTCGATGCCAATTGAGGAGGTTGGCATACTATATAAACTACACGATGAACGATGGGAGGGCTAGAGGTATGAAGGGAAACTTTGAGAAAGCATTTTCGAAAAAACATTCTTTCGCGAAAAGAAGCGGGACGGTTTGGGAACAAGATGGGAATTTTGAGTGTGCGTTTTGGACGGATACTTTGTGCGTGCCGTTGGAAAAGGAGTACAGAAAGCTAGCGATCAAGACTATGAATCAAGTTTATCGGCAAGGTATGGTCATTTCTCTGCCCCCCAGCCAGGTCGGTCAGTTAGATTTTAACTTTTTAACATCGTTCTTATAGCTCGATATGTCATGGTTCTCGATGCGTCAATAGCTCTTCATGACTTCTCCACAGACGAAGAGCTCTTAGGACGCATTGTTCTTGCGACATGGATGCGACGCGTGTGGACGCTGCAAGAGGCGATCATCGGAATGGAGAAACTTACGATTTGCACTCGAGATCAAGTCATAGACCATACGGATGCGGTCGAGCGGCTTCGTGTAACAGTCAACGAAGGCACTCGCTCTGTTATCAACGGCGTACTCGAAACCGTTGCAATATTCGGAGACGACGGATTCATGGGACTCAATGGCGCCGTTGCGATATTGGAGTATAACTCCAAAGGTTTGAAACTTCCGGAGTCAGGACAGAGTTACAGAGATAAATGGCTCGAACAAGAGCAGTTTGTACTATTCATGGAAAATTTGTGGACGTTGATAGGTCGTCGCGCTACCACGAAAGAGGAGGATCGAGTTTTAGTGGCTTGCAACATCATGTTCAAAGACGTGGGGAAGGTACTAAAGGGTGATGGGCATACAGGGCGTTTGACGGCTCTGCTCGATCAATTCGAGGAAGTCCCCGCAGGCACCATTTTCAAAACCCGTGAGAAGGTTCCGATCGACGGGTATCGCTGGGCATGCCATTACTTCGCGCCTTCTTGCTGGGGGAGATTTGATTTAGAAAATCCGGGAATCGTAACCCCCCAGGGACTCTTGGTCAATTTTGCGGGTTATATATTATCTGAAAAACCGAGAGGACCGGAATTTCCTTTGATGGTAGAAACCGCTGATGGGAAGGAACTTTACGTGTTAACTTGCACTTATCCGCAAGACAGTGGCAAGTACGTTGAAGGCGAAGATTGGAGCAACATTATAGGAAGAAATTCCAACAATCTTGCTGTCATACGATCCAGCGGTGCGTCATTTACTCACTCGATGCTCTTAAAAGATGGGGGGTTAGTTCCTTGCAAGCAGATAAGAGCTATCTTGGTATCAATCACACAAGAACAGGGCGGGACGGCTTACTGCCGATATGAATCCTTTGTATGGTTGAGTGAGTCACCTGGGCCGGAATATGAGACGCTCCTCCAGTCGAGCCATTCAACGGTGCTGGCCGAGGGTTATCGGCCGCCCACCCAAAGGTGGTGCATAGGATGAAGGCTTAGGTGCAGTCTTGGACACGGCAGATGTGCTTGTATACAACTATATGAAAAATTTATGATTTATTCGAGGTCTATAATCTATTTTGCGCATGCATGAACGAAAAGAAAGAGAAGATGAATAAAGACAGATCATCCTTGCTGGGTTGAATATTGAGCGGCTCAATAGATATACACACAAGACAAGATATATAATCCGAAGCCGGGTATACGTATATTATTTGATAACCGTACCTTGGAGTTTCACAAGTCTAATGGGCCGTCGTTAATTGGCGTTTATTATTCGTCGCTATTGGCATCCATTTCAGGAAGTACAGGGGTAGTTAATATGTATGTACATCCATGCACGGCTTACCTACCCCGCATCTCAGGTTTCTGAGAATCCTATCAAAATGGCGGGTCAAAAAACGCATAGCGTAACTAAGCCACATGCAATATCTGCTAAGGAATCGTGTTGGTTGACTCTATTTCAACTATGGATATGCAAAGAGGCCTTCTGAAGTTTAGCCGACTAATAGCAGTTGCCCCATCCCAGAAATTCTCCCAATTCGAGTCCCACAACCACCAGACGCGCATGAATATATAGCGTTGTTTTTGTTGCAATTTCCTCTACCAAATATGGTCTACATTCCACCAGCAGTCTTCAGGCCATATCCCCATGAGACAGATGTACCTTGTCTCTGTGACTATGATTATGACGGTGGCGAATTTACCAGCTATCCAGAGCGCAAGGGGTTTAACAAGGAACTCCTTCTCCAAGGAAACCTCACCGAACATCCGGAAGACGAGACTGTCGCTTTCCTCCAGAGTTGGCTCTGCTTCGGTCTGCTCTCTACAGTTACGAAACAAATCTTTGGCATAGCTGATCTTACGACTACCAATGCCGACGATCGATTGATTATAGATTCTGAGAAATTCCCTGGGATCATTGAAAAATGGGTGCGGTCGAGCTCTGCTCGTCACGCAGACAGATACGAGGCGATTTTCTCCGAGGTAGCGATTGTGGTCGAGTACTTGTCACCACTGTTGATTACCTGGCAGGCGAAATACGGTGCTAAATCAGAGACTGCGAGTGTCATTGTTAACACCCCGGTCAGCATTGTACCGCCGCCTATCGCATGTTCACTGGCTCTGCTTGCAGCGTCAATACAAACCGCATATAGGCAGCAGCACGAAGAAATGCCGTATGTTCGGTTCAGTAGGCCCGCATCTGATGCCTTTGGAATACCTTCTTTAATCTTTCAAAGATTCGTTGCGGCGGGGTGGTGCATTAGCGATGTTGCGAGGCTGTCAAGAACCTATAGCGTCACGACACTCTACTTCGCCTCGAGCTTCCATCGAGATCTTCCATCGCCGGATTTCCACGAGCAGTGTGATTTGTTCGCTTGCTCAGCTTCACAAGTTGATGATACGACTTATGTGACGAAACATGTGGATGGAACTTGCGGGTGCGATCACATGGAATCTGCGCTTGATGATGTGAAGAAGATCCTAGACGATGGTGGAATTCCAGCTACGATAGTTAAGGGCGATATCGCCGAAGGAGGGGAGAAGGGATGGTTAGAAGCTGTTTCATTTGATGATTGTAAGGCGGTTGCTCTCTCGCATGTTTGGTCTGACGGACTCGGGAACGTGAGCGCGAATTCTATACCTGAGTGTCAAGTTCGACGACTTAAGGGCTTGATTGATCGGCTTTATGAGAGTTCAGCTCAGAAGAGCTCGCTTTCGGGATTTTTCAAGAAGAAGAAGAATAAAGAGGTTGGATTGTGGCTGGATACTTTGTGTATTCCGTTGGAAAAGGACTATCGAAAACTCGCAATCAACAGGATGGTTCACACTTATGGCAAGAGCGACCGAGTCCTCATGGTGGATGCGGAGCTTACACAAATATCAATGGATGGGATTCCAAAACGAGAGCTATTGATCCGTATCGCCGGTTCAAACTGGATGAGGAGGATGTGGACCCTACAAGAAGCAGCGTTGAACATTGGAAACTTGTATGTTCAGTTCGCGGATGGCGTTTTCAAGTACCACGACGAGGCGATGACTCTTACACGTTCCTGGGAGAGAGGAAAGTGGGCATACGAAGCTATTGATACCGACGTAGGAATTCATGACCACGAGTTCTCTGCACTTTATGCAGAGTATGCGAAGGATAGGTGGAATTCTTATGCCAATCAGTCTGTTGGTCTTGCGCTATCGGGGTTTGCGGGGAGAAACACCACGAAGCCTGGAGATGTCTACCTGTGCTTGGCGGGTCTGAAGGATCTTGATATTACAGAAATCATCAAAACACCGGAAGACGAGAGGACAAAAAAGATATTAACGATGATGAGCTATTATCCTAAGAGTATCATCTTCTCGCCAGGCCCAAAATTGGATACGATGGGATACGGGTGGGCTTGTCAAACCTTTTGGAAATCAAAGGTTCTGAGTTCGGCTTTTTCTGATGCCATGAAGCTAGCTGAAATGACGGATAAGGGCTTAAGACTGGAGTATCAGGGCTATGTAATCCAGCCGATGAAATTACCAGAAAATTATTTTATCATGAATTCGAAGAAACAAGGGTTGTGGATCAAAGTTACTTACGATCCCACAGACGCCGGGATAGCAGAAAAAATAGCGAGGGCAGAACACGAGGAGGGGATAATGGAACTAGGACTTATTGTTCCAGAGCGGAATGTCGCACGGAAGGGGCCCGGAGCAGGTAGCCCTGCACTTCTAGTTTCTATCTACAAGCGGGCTGGGTGGAAGGATTCATTCAAGGACAATCAAAATGCCACAGCAATCTATACAAGAGCTTTATGCACCTTACTCCTAACAACAGCTAGAGAATCAGAGATACATGAGTACACTGAAGCCGGCTATGAGGTTGCGAGTGGTAAGAAGCCGAATGAGAGTGCTAACACCAGCAGTGTAATTTATCAAAGTCAGATATGGTTTATTGCATAGGCAACTTGCGGTGAATACGTATACCAGATTTAGAGAAGATTTACAGCACAGGACTGGCTACTGGGTACGAGGCCCCAAAGGCGCTAGTATTTCGAAGGTCCCCGTTCCATTGACCCAAAGGCTAATGTGTGATGTATATAACCTATTTGTACTACTTGGCATCAGGATCTGGCAGATACTCATCTTTATAGCAAAAACGTAGGTAGTAATCACTTCAAAACTTTGATCTACTTTGTACAAATTTGAGTGCATGATATCATGCTATCACAAAATAAGCTCGAGACCGATGCTACCTGTACATCGAGTATGTACGTCTAAAGAAAATTCAGAAATTTAAAGCCTTGATCCGAAAAAGTCCCCGCATTAGCCTTCAAGAATATATTTTTAGTAATCCTTTCCCACTTTCGTAGCTTTCCAAAGCATTCAATTGCCGTTGATATTCAATTCCGCAGACCTATTTGTCCAGTTTTCTCAGAGTAGCACCCTAATTAGTGATGAAATTTTCATACTGGGATTCTGCGTTGACGTTGTAAATTTTTGTTAGCCCAAAATACCACAAACCAAGCCAAGCCAAGCAATTGACAGGAGCAGCTATGACCGGGGCAATAACTTCGAGAATACAATTCCATAAACATAGACTTCACAAACGATCCGAATGCCTGAAAAAATCTCAAGATACTATTTATATCATCTTCAAATGAACTTTGTGCTTTCAACCAAAATCTTGATCAAGAACGATGTCTAACGTTATGTAAACCATTCAGGAAACCAGATCAGCGTTTCATGACGCCAGCCAACACCGCATTCTACACCAGGTGAGCATTTCCCCATGCGTTATGGGGACACCAATTGCAACTCCATATATATCACCTATTCTATGTATGAAAGGACGGTTATAGCCGCATCGGGTTGTTTTCTCAGACCCATGCATTAAACATGTAGGTTTTTCCTCTTTAAGCTTTTTGTGGTGTGAGACCCTGTTCAATACCTCCCTAGTCCAGAAAACTTTCTTTCTGGGGAAGGAAGCACAGCGATGTTGCATTTATGACGATTGTGTATGTATAGGATTCTGAATGGATGGGTTCTTCGGAGTTCGGGTCCAGAGACGCTATAACTTTCGCCCTTGCGAGGATCGGACATGGGGAGGGAAACTATTATATATAGAGTGTGGATATGCCCTTGAGGATGATGATTCCAGAAGCCATTCCTTGTCAATATACAAACGTTCAGAATACCGATACCTCTTGAAAGAGCTCTGATATCACGCTACAAACCAAATTCTTCAAAATGCAGTTGACATCTTTCCCCCTCTTCGTTACCGCCATCATCGCGGGTGCGGCTTCTGCCCTTCCGACGGTCCAAGACCTCTCCACTCGTGCTCTCTGTACCCCACAAGACAACACGGGGTTTACCGTTCGCATCAATTCCACTGATGACCTTAACGACAAGATCGTCTCCATCTCTGGCGATGTTGTCGGCGTCGACCTACTCAACCCTGACTCTGTCATCTGGCCTTACACCGACGGACAGAGGACCTTCATGCCAGGTCCGGGTTATAAATACCTCATACCTGGCTACCTTTACTCTACCGGTGACGGCACCAGTGCCTGTGGCAAACAGTTGAAGTTTAGCAAGGACCTGCCGACGACCGGACTCGTGCAGACGGATGTGTTTTCGACCAGCTGTGACATCCGGGGAACATTTTATCTGACGGCTGAAGCCGATTGGAACTGGCAGGCGTGTCCGAATGCTGCGAGTCAAGGATGGACTATCCACAAGGGATCGAGCAAGGAGACATGTAGGGATGTTAAATTGAGGATGACCTATGGACCTCCAACTTTTTAGAGGGCGATCTGTGACATTCGTTTGCTCTACGTATTATTGTGGTATTTTGGGGCTTGGGTTAATTATCTTGTAAATTAGTAGAAATGTATTAATTAATGTTTGGACCGATACGGCTTCTATCCTGGATTATACAACGGTGCTTTGCTCTGGGTATATTAATAGAATCGAATGTGAATTCGTTGCGGAGCTTCGGTATTATTCAGACGTTGACCTGGTGCAAGCCATGTACATGTATTGGAATCAGAATGTAAAATGCTACTTGAAATCCTGGGTTTGGAAACTAGACAGAACTCTAACTTAGAATCCTAGCATGCAGTCAAATTCTACCATATCTCCAAGATTTTTTGGTATCGCTAGGGAACTAGATCCGTTTTTCGCTAGGCCGTATATCTAACAGACGCGTTCCGGGATGGAGAGATCTAAGCACCGAAGTCGGCTTCATCCACGTCCGCTACGACTGGCTCATTTAAACCAAACTTCCGCAACCCACAACCTACCGAGTACTCGATCAGTAGATATAGCTACATTCAATCTTAACTTAGCACAATAGTATATAGTAAATTTTCGTCTTGGGAAACCCCGATAGTGAGATAGCTTTTATTTGGTATTTTTACTGGAACCTGGTAAACTGAAGACAGTACAGTGATACCGTATATATCTCCAACCTGTAGAACCATTTTGTTTCCATTCTTCTTCAAGCTAACGCCAAAAAAGGAGCAAGTATTTAGGTATCTAAGCATATATTAAATTTACTGGGAGATACCAATGACACCGCATGCTGGGCGACCACCAGCATTGCCGGTTACCAAAGAGTCAGCGTGACCACCCTTTCCGAGATCATCGGTACCAGCGTGGACAACAACAGTTCGCTGTAGTAGGCTCTGTTAGTCAATTGGTCATTTATTACGAAGGTACAGACCGAGAACTCACTCCGAGGATGCTGTTGGGTCCGATCAGAGTAACCTGGCTGTCAGTGATAGTGCCCTTGGCAACGCCGGAGTCATCGGTGCTGATGTTTCCAAGATCACCGACGTGGCGGTTGTCATCTGATGGAGCGCCGTGAGTCTTTCCAAATGGGTTGACTATTTTCCGATCTTAATGAGGGTGTTCCATATGATAACTAAATAAGAAGTGTGGCTTACAATGAGGACCAGCAGAGGTGCAGCCATTGGTATTGTCACCGAAGGTGTGGATATGGAAACCACGCTGAGAATTCGCATCATTGCCAGAGATTTCATACTCGATGGTGGTTGGAGAGCCCTCGGCCTCCTGGGTGAAGGTGACAACTCCTGAGACGTTGGAGTCTCCACGAAGAACAGCGACTATGCATGCGAGCAGGGTGTCAGTTCCATGCCATCGGTATCAGTGTGATCCTGGTGCCATTGGCATCGGAGAATTAATTCATCATCTCATTTCGTACCTGCTTTAACCATTTTGGCTTGTTCGGATTGTATCAATTGGGGAAGCTCTGGGATGATTCCGGTTAGCTGTGACACTGGTGAAGGGAATTGCGCCTACAAGGCTAGCACCGGAAGGGATTATTTTCATGCAGGTGAGAGAGTTTCTACTGACGATTCAAGCTTGGTAGATATATCAAAGGTGGACTGATGAGAGAGTTTCTGCAGGCTCGGGTGGTGGTGGTGGGAAGATGTGGGAGGGCGGAAGTGACGACATGGTATAAATATGCCCCTCTCTCGAAGCACAAACACTTTTTTTTTTTTTGCCAATGCGGGGCAGCTCTATCGTCAGTATTATTAAGCTTGGCCCAGACCCTGTTCAACATGGCTGATTACAATTGCACTATGTGCCGGGATGGATCTCGCTCTCTCTTAGAAGTAGCTCCAATTGGGTATTCTGGCCGAGGCAAAGAAGCAATTGCAGTGAGTATCCACATTGTATTATGCCATGGATAGCAAGGAGGACATGGAACTGACTCGCACACACCGGGCCGAAGTTTTGAAGTATTGCGCCTTATGCATGCATCATTATGGCTTCTAATCTCGAAAACATCTTTAGTTTTGGGACTTTATATACAAATGGAGGATATAATATCCGGCTAGATATTTGAGACTCGGCAGCATTGAGTCCAGATTATTATGGCGCTGACATCACCTCCACGCTCACGGTTACACACACATGCCGTCGGCATCCGTGTTGGGCCTAAATGGGTTTTGTGTTGAGGGTTGCGTGCACCTTGGAAAGCTCAACACAATATCGTTGGTGTTCATCACCAGCATCCTAGTCTCGAGACTAATCAGCATCTACACTGTTTCTCGTTTGGCCCACGTCAAAATTTAGCTATTAGCTCCTGAAACGCCGGAGCGAGGCTTGGAGCCTAAGCCCGGCATTTGGGTCATATATATGTGCATATGCCTCAGTTGCGGGTTCTTACGGATTTAAACCTCCCTGAGAGAGGTGGCTGCTGCCTGCGTTGCTGGATTGCCATGCAGGATACGTAGGCCTGAGGCACGAGTGTCAGAATCTTTCAAAGGAATAACTATCAGATACAGAGCTCATAAGCTTACTTAAGTAGATAGGTAAGTGTTGGATCGAGTGCTGCGCCAGAAGTCGTACGTAGACTCAGGCTGCTTTCTACGATGAATTGTGACAGGCAGTTGCAGCCAATCATGGGAACGCCTGAGGTCCCAGACTTGAGCGACCCTGGATGGGGTATTTGGGCTCGGGTTCACGGGCGGGGAATAATATTGCAGCAGCCCCATATGTCCTTACACGGGTATCTATATCTACATAGTATCACCGATATAGAAATATCTTCCACAAGGTAGTATTGATAATAATAACTCGGGTCGAATATGGGCGCTGTCCAGTGATGCATTCGGGTGCGACTGACTATAATGGCTGGTATATCACACGTCCTCAAACTCGGGTCAGGAGAAGCAATATCGATTTGCGGCTGCCACGCCGTGTCCGTCTTGAACAGCGGTAGACACTCACCCGTCCCGGATGCAGGGTGGGGCGCCTGTTGATTGAAAGGGTGCAGCACATGTGCCCGCTTATGTGTAGAATGGAAATGCCTTAGCGGACGGAGGCTGGTCTCGCATATCGTGTTCGATAGGGACGACAAATTCAAATTCAAATTCAGCGACCAGCCGTGGATATAGAATAGCTTTGATTAATTCATTCGAATTTGTAGATGCAAGTGTATCTATATATTATACCTATAGAGTTTACCCTTATTGAAGCATGTATGCACGGTGCCGGCACATTCGCACCCTCGTTAATTCGTCCACCTGTAACGTTCGGTTCGTTCGTTCGAGACTGTTAACTTGATTCGAAATTAGCGTCCCGAATCATGCGGTAAAATTATAGGCAGGCAGGCGGTCAAGTCTCATCCAGATTAATATTAAATCTGATACGGCAGCTTTGACAGGCTCAGCTTATAATTATCATGCTGCTCCGGACTTGGACCCTGCAGAGGACCCGGCCATTGAATACGTCGACATTCACTACTTCGTACCAGACAATCAAATAATTAGCAGGACGTTCTAGCTAGTATTCAGCAGAGGAACACTGGCTTTTGATCGTGGGATCGAAATACCACCTACCAGTTGATCTTGATATTCGCATCTGTAACCAAGTAAGTACCCACCAAAGTATACATCACAGCACTACTACCGCCGCTGCTGCTGCTGCTGCTGCACTATCCCAGGGTGCACTAGTCTTGTATCATTCGGTGTTTCTGGGGATATTACCCAAGTAAGGAAGTAAGTCAGTCAGGAAGCAAGTACCTGGGAGGCAGTGGCAGCTGCTGGTGGGAGCGGTGGCGGTGGAGACGTTCCAGGTCGAGTTCTCCTCCCCCCCAGACAGCTCATCCGTCCATCCACAAAAGATCCATCGATTTTTTGTCCCGCCTAACCATCGACTCCTCAAAACCTCACCCGAAGAGGTCCTCCCTCCCTCCTAATTCTCTCCCTCACCATCATCCTCACAGCTTCCCTTCGGCTTCGTGTCGCCCGTTCGTTTCCCCTAGATTCATTTCGTTCGCAGCGTGCAGTCTCGACGTCTTTCTGCCCTCGGAGGATTTCGACTAAACCCGTTCGGTCACCTCGGAGTCTCTCATCAAAAACGTAAGGCCGTGATATCGTCTCACGCCTTCGACCGTCTCGTTGGGCGACTCGCTCGACCCTCCAGCCCAGATGGCAAATCTTCAACCTCAGGGCGGAGGTGCCGACCCAAGATTCCGTGCTAGGTCACCTAGCTTTGGGAGTGGAGACGATAGATACTTCGACAGTTCGGGAGGCACCCAGCAGCGGAACGGCGAGGATTTCTACAATCCCAATTTCTACGATCGCAGAAATGAGGGCGCGGCTTCACCCCCGGCTGCTTCGGCCTATGGGGCGCCTCAGTCCAACCTAGCCCTCTCGCAGCAATCCCAATATGCACCCACTCCTCCGGCGCACTCGGGTGGCTATCAGCCGATGTACTATCCTCAGAATTCGACAACCCTTCCCACCCAGCCGAGCATCCCACCTCCTCCCCCTCGTCAGGTGTATGGAGGCACAGGCGTTCCAGGTACTCTCCAGGTAGGAAGTACAAGGCCATTACCTGGTCTGCCCGCCGGATTGCCATCTCATCCGAAGGTCGGATATAACCCAGGCAATTTAGGCCGTACCATGTCCATTGTGACCACGACGTCGCCGACGACTTATCAACAATACGTTCCACAGTCGCCCACCGTGACTGGTCCTTCGTATACATCATCATTTGGTATAACCTCTTTGCTCCCTGTTGTGAATACCGGAAGCCTATCGCTAACTCATCCCCCTAGCCAATTCACAGTATGGTGCATCCAGCCAGAGGCCGTATAATCCCGCTTTATACGGCCCGAATGTTCCACCTCCACCTCCACCTCCCCCGCAGCGCCACGGCACTGTATCAGGTGGCTATTATCAGCATCAGCACCAGTTGCCTCAACCCCCTCCCCCGCCACCCCCTCTACAACACCAACAGACATATTCGGTAGGTTTTCACATTCCTAAGCACGTTTTACCGGGAATATACTCCCATGCTTCCTTCCACGTGCTCTTACTGAACAACCGTCACTCTAGTCCTACTCCAACTCAACAGGAGCCCCTGCCTATCAACAACTCCATTACCACCAAGCTTCTACGCAGCACCAGCAGCAGCCTGCTGATCCGTATTCAAACGGAGAGCAAGGACAGTGGGACTACGAAGATAAGGAACAGGATGAATACAGAGCCGATCAGCGTTACCAGGCTCCTCAATCTCCCGGGAACTACTTTGGCGATCAAAACACGCCTCCCTCGCACCACTACCAAAGCTACCACAATGAAGGTGGAGACTACAGCAACCCACTCCCAACCCCGCCGCCTCCTCCAAAGTCGCTGTCGCCTCAGGTCGGTCCAAGCAATGGACAGCGCCTGGGCGGACTGCAATTCCCTACTGGCAACAATGACTCGCCACCGAGTCTTCCCCGGCACGCACCGTCGAATACAACTGATCGTCAGAAATTAGAAGAAGATGCGAGAGAGGCCCTTTACGCCGATATTGAGAACCTGGTGTCCGGCAATGGGTCTTCCGGACATAGCCAAGCCCCACCCTCAGCGTCACAATTCTCACCCGACGTTGATCTTCTCTTCCAGAAAGGAGATGCATCTCAACCGGGTGCCACCGATGGGAACGGCGCACTGCCATACCCTACACACGCACCCGGTGGCAACAGCAGTGACGAAGCAGCGGCTGCCTGGGAAGCAATGCGAGCAGACGAATATCGGGAAACCCAGGACAAGCTAACTAACGGCTATGTTGCAACATTGCCACCAGATGAGGATCAAGAACCGCTTTCTGAGGTTCTCGATATGCCCATGGATCTTAGCGGCTTTTCTGGTATGGGATTCTACGATCGCTATGATGATGAACCATCGTTCCCGAGTTTCAAGCCGGCCGGTCAGGACAATGTCGCACCGGTGCTCCCTACACATAAAGGGTCTGCAGACCTTGGCAGAAGTAACACCACGAACACTGTGACGACGATAAACACCGTGTCTACCAGCGTCGATCTACACAGAAGAGATACAACGAGTACCATGGCTACCGGCACTGAAACTCTTTACGGCGACTACTTTTATCCAAATCCCGAGTTCGATGATGGCCTGCATCCATTTGCGCCTTTCTCATCAGCTGCCGCCAGGGTTGACACTTTTGGCACTGGCGGATTGGCTAATCCAGAGAGGCGGAATAGCTATCAAGAAGGTGATGAATACGAAGGCTTTGCCACAGGTCCCGTTAAGACCGTTGTCACTGCCGATGAGAGCGATGACGACGAGATGTATGCTGGTTTCATGGAGCCGTCGTTTTACCCTACGCCAAGTAAGTTCCCCCCGCAATTTCGAGTGGCTCCGGATGCGCGTGGACGTGATGGGCTAACACTCTCAATGCAGGCTACGAATTGAACCGAACCAAGTCTGATAGTAATGCTGTAGGGGAGAGTTATCTCCCTGTCAGCCCAGACGCACGCCTAAAAAGTAGTTTGAGTCTCAACTATCCACATACAAGCACAAGTTCACTTGGTCCTGCCAGATCAAAGACAGATGCTTCTGCCCCTCTGAAACCAGCTGGGGCACGGCCTCCGGTTTCGAGACCTGCCGCTAACCGTGCCGCAGTTGCACAATCCCAGATCTTCGATGAAAACGCCCTCGGCGCAATCGACCTTCCTTCTATCAAGACCCGCAAATTCGATCCCGAGAAGCTTTCGAGCAAGGATTTCAAGAAATGTAGCGAGCCATGGGCAATCAGTCAGATATATTCTTGGCTTTTGACAATAACTGAGGGCGAAGAGTTCTTAAAGGAGAAGGGAATCGCAGAGGCGATCGTCGCGTTATTCACGCACAAAGTCCCCACGATGAATGTCGCCGATGCAGAGACGCTGGCCACTCGAGTACTAAAGACGCTCTGGGAAAATGAATGCTTAGTCAGGGACGAAGAATGGGTTAAGTGGAACGGTGATGCAGAAGTTTCAGGTGTGATCTTCCAGATTTCAGGACGCGGATGTTACGCACCAAGGCTTCATAGCGGGGATAGCGAGGAACTTCAGAATATGCCCGGAAGATGTTACTCTCACCACTGCGCCCGTACGCTTAAGAAGATCACCTTATCGTCTCACGCTGAAGACAAGGAGAAGAAGAAGGAGGATTGGGCTACCTTTTGGCAACTTAAGGCTACAGACGTCGAGGGTGTTAATAAGAAAGAAATTGAACGGCAAAACAATCTTCACGAAGTCGTTCAGACAGAGCAAGAATACCTCGAACATATGCGAGTGCTCCGGGTTGTCTTCCATGATCAACTTGTTGGTGTGCAGAAACAGAGCCATATCATCAAGCCGAAGAATTTCGATCAATTCATGAAGGATGTCTTTGGCAAGGCTGAGGCTGTTCGAAAAGTTAACGAGGAGCATCTCCTACCGCAACTTAAGTTTCGCCAACGAGAGCAAGGTCCTTGGATCGTCGGCTTCAGTGATATTTTCCGTGAGTGGATTCGGAGAGCCAAACCGGCATATATCGAATACGCTGCTGCCTTCCCATGGGCAGATGCAGTCGTCCGTCATGAAGCGGAGAAAAACATCCTCTTCAGAACTTTCCTCGATCAATGTCGGCAGGATCCACGGGCCAATCGTCTTGAATGGCAACATTTCCTGAAGAATCCTATTACAAGACTACAGAGATATGGCCTGTTGTTACAGACTATCCTCAAACACTCGCTTAAGGAAGGTGACGAGAAGGTCTCTCTCAAGGCGGCTATCGACGAGATCAAGGCCGTTACACTTGAGTGTGATGCCAGAGTTGACGAGATGACGAAGAGAGTAACACTTTCTGACCTTGGAAGGAAACTCGTCATGAGGCCAGGAATGGTCGTCGATCTCCGCCTCGAAGAAAAGGGCAGAGAGGTCATCTATCAAGGCGACCTTCAGAGAACTGGAAATCGGTTTACATGGCTTGAGACCCATGCCATTCTCTTTGACCATTATCTAGTTCTAGCAAAGACTGTGACGAGGAAAGACGTGGCTGTCGGTCCTGGAAAGAACAAGCATGAGAAATACGACGTATCTCGAATGGTAAGTTCCGGTTATACCCTATTATAGTTGCCCAGTCTCTAAATTTTAGGTGATTTCCAGCCAATACCCATGGATCTTCTTGTCCTTGAAGACTCTATAAATGACGCACCAGTCGTTAAGAGCAGTGTCAAAATCATCGGTCCTGCTACAAAACAAGTTCAGGCTGGACCCGCTCAGCGACCTAGTTTACCGAACTCTTCAACCCCCGGCCCCAACACCCTTAGCCATACCCAAACTTCCTCTTCAATTGGCTCCGTGAACTCGCCTGGATGGGATTCTAAGGACAAGGACAATGTGATGTATCCTTTCCGCATCAGGCATCTTGGAAAGGCGTACAAGGGAGAGGATAACACATATACTTTGTATGCACCATCAGCGGCTGCTCGGGCTGACTGGGTCGATAAGATTCTTCTGGCGAAAGAACGGCACGCCGCGTCGTTATTCCGACAAAATGCTGAACCGTTCCGCCTTAGAATTATGTCAGATTCTGCTTTCGGTTATGAGGCCGTCTCGAATGCCATCACCCCCAAGGATGTCAATATCCGTGGTACCCCGTTGGACAGAGCGATCAAGGAGGCTGAATCACTTTACACCGGCCCAAAGCCTGCTGTTCTAACGCGAGCACAGGTTAATTGTGCGACTACATTCCACACCGGTATGGGGTACGGGAAACAGATGGTAGCTATTGGGACAGATGCTGGCGTTTACATTTCTGATTACGAGAACCCACGTGGTTGGACAAAGGTATATTGATTGTAAACCCGATCCATCCAAACTTTGCTAATTTTAAATTACTAGGCCATCAACTCGATTGCTCGTGTCACTCAGATCGCAGTTCTCGAGGACTTCAGTTTATTCCTCGTCCTCGCTGACAGGACGCTAATTGCGTATCACTTAGACGTGGTCGTTCCGCCAGCAGGAGGAGTTCCAGTTAATGAGTCTGCTAAGCGGGCGCCGCAGAAGCTCTCGGGAGGCAAAGACGTTGGTTTCTTCGCCACCAGCCGAATGAAGGACAGAATGCTCGTTTTCTATAAGCGCAAGGACGGTTTGCACTCCACATTCAAGGTTTTAGAGCCTGTGTTCCAAAAGGCTACTGAGCGCAAGAGCCGGTTCTCAAGAAGAGGAACTACCGAGTTCTTCCGTGAGTTCGACGAGTTTTATATCCCGACCGAATGTTATGGAATCAGTTTGTTCCACTCCTCACTTTCTATTCATTCCTCTAAAGGTACTAAATCCGAAGGCCCTCTCCCCCGAATCAAATATGCTAATTGTAGGATAGGCTTCGAGGTTATGACACTTGACAAGAAACAACCGTGGTCTATTCCAGAGCTGAAGGCGCCTCATGTGCAAGCTATCGCGCAGAGAGTTAATGGCCAAAGACCGCTTGGCATGTTCAGATTATCAGACATTGAGTTCTTGCTTTGCTATGAAGGTAAATATATTATATTAGTCTCCTTTTCCGCCAAGCATCCTGGCTAACAGTCTTTTAGAATGCGGTGTTTATGTCAACAAGCATGGTGATGTCTCTCGTAGTGTCATCATGGAGTTTGTCGGCAAGGCTAAAGCTAGCGCCCACTACCCACCTTACGTCCTCCTTTTCGACCAGGATTTCGTGGAAATCAGAAACGCGGATAACGGTCGATTGCGTCAGGTTATTGCTGGTCGTGATGCAAGATGCCTCGATGACGGACAAGGTGGCGGGAGTGCCGGTCAGCGCACCATCAAGTTGGCCATGGTTCACCCGGAATTCGATACTCGGCAGGTTGTTGTCGAGTTACAATTGAACGAGGGACAGAAAGATTAACATGTTACGAATTAAGGGGTAGTTCGTGCATTTATTTGATGTCCCTTCAGGTGTTTGCTGTATATTTATGTGCCGGCTTTCTTCAACTTCATTTTCATGACCTATTGTTTTATGTCGCTTCGGACCTTTCCCATGAAATTTCTTTCACTCTTCTTTCTTCCTATTTGCAGGCGATACAGTGGCATGGATATGATTTACAACTTTCTTGGGTTCTTTAATTTCCATTTTGTTTATGCCGACCAAGGCTTGCGGGTATTTAAGGTGGTTCCAGTTCCTCTTCGTCTTTTTTATTCTCTCTACATTTTATCTGGCACTCTTCACCGTAATGGCGACATCTAAATTGCATGGAGCTGTGGATTTCACTCGAACTACAATTTTTTCTGGATTCAAAATATGCAATGTATTGGTTTGCAACCAATTAGGGGGGGGGGGGAGTAATTAATATCTATCATTCTATTGAACCCGCCCTCTTCACTATTTGACCTTCGGCTGGATTTCCGGTCTCTATTACTCAATTCTCTTGATTTTCTCATCTATATCCGGCTTTGCTATTTTATCCGGGTGATTCCGTAATGACGATATTAGTTAATAGTGAATTTTGATGCTTTGCGGTCGGTAGCATTCCACAAATACCCACTTCTTCCATTAATTGGGCTTCCCAGGGTCTCAAAACTAGGAATCTAAACCACGTATGCATACATTTACAGGCCATCATCGCCCCAAAGTCTTTAATAAGACCGACATTTCTATTCGACCCTTGGTAATTCCGCGATCTGATCGACGCCCTTGTACAACCCGCTCAAATCCAGTCCATACTTTTCCTCCAAATACGGCGGACAAAATCTTCCCCCCAAGAAATGCCTGCCTTTGAAATACTTTACCAGATGTTTCGGGGCCATCAAGGAGATCAGGTTGTCAGGTGCAAAATCCTTTCCCGGACCTTCGGGCGGTGGACCGTGTTCGATATCCCAAGACGACGGGACATCGATCGAAGTCGTGGGTACCGGCGAGGATTTCATGGCCGCGATGACACCGTCGAACGGCGGGCGGACTGTGGTGCCGGAGAAAGAGAAGCCTAGAATTTGAACCGCATTAAGATTTGTAGCCGGAAAGAATGGACGTTATATATATTATATATTTTACCAAAGATTGCATCGACTATGTGGTCTGTTTCTTTTAAAGCGGTTTCGTAGTCTTCTGTGAAAGGAATCCCGAGCTTTTTGAGTTGGGTCTCAAGCCGCTAGGGTTTATGTATATCATCAGTATCGAAACGCTGACTCTTTGAGACAATTGGATGTATGTGGAGACTTATAATTACCTCGAATATTTCGTTCTTTCCTTTTTTTGGGAAGTATATGGTGGGCTTATAACCGTAGTACCATACTAACCCAATTAAAAATGTCAGTTCAGTAGTACTACATGAATTCTTCGATCTTAATATCGGTAGTAGGGAGATAGGATCCCTACAATGGCGAGCTGCAACCAAGCCATCCCCTCCTATGGTAGATTAACCCTGTAAGTACTTAAGTACAATATACCTTTGTCCTGATACACCCCTTATGTAAATGCCTTAGAGCTCGTACCGTTGTTTCCGCTATATAGTTGATTCCGCAAGTTAGCTATACGCAGTTGTGATTGGGGAGTTAGGAATAATATATGGAGGAAATATGATTATGTATACATACGGCCCACACAAAACTAGTATGCGCTCTCCACTGCTAGGAGGGTGTAGTTTGTAAACTATTCACGGTGTGCGGGAATGCTCGATACTTCTTAGCCACTCTTCCCTATATATCTTTTTCCACAAGGTCGGGTTATAGATATAAATCATAAAAGGATATGCATACTCGCATGAGCCGCTGATAGTCTGATTCGATTCATATAAAAATTTAGCACACGTTCCCAAATATAAACCCACCTCTCTTTTGTGTAGCGGTGTGATATATATATGCTAATTAGATAAATATAAAAACACACATACCCCGCCAACTCCATTAACTGATCCAATGAATACCCTCCGGACCCCATCAGCTCCTTATCAAGCTCAATCGCCTCCTGCGCGCCTAGCGTTTTAAGATTAAACGACGACGACATCTTGATAGATTGTATAAATGGTCTATTTGGGGGGGTATGGGTACGCAGCAGGGGTTGAGTGACCACAGGCCGTTTAGAAATGGTGTTTAGTATGTTGGATAGCCTTGTCGCTGCGGTTCTTTGCATGGATTTGTTATAGAAGATACGTAAGATCGCTGTATACGCATTTAGTGGGGTTTCTTTTGGTAGTAGCTACGTAATTCAACGGAATATGGAATTCGGAGGTTGGGTTCCAACGCGGGTTGGTGGGGTAAAAATACAACATTCCTGTCTTGATCGGGCAGTCGGAGATCAGCTCAGCGTAGATCTCGGGTTCCACATGGGAACGTCGAGTGGCATAGGACATGTCGCATCACGTTGCGGGGTTTTAAACGTTTCGTGCGTGTATGGGATTTTATTTTGGAAAATAAACTGACAACCGGGATCGAAATATAGTCAACAGCAATTTGTATGATTTTTGATTGTGCCCGAAACGCCTTTTAAGAAATGAGTATAAAGAAGCGGATTAGAACTGGAGAGTACTAGCTATGATACAGTGTAGAAAATGAAGCTGCAAAGAAGATGTCCCTCCACAGTACATGAAAGCATAAAGCAAAACACCCTATTTTTTTTTGATCGGAAGGGAACAGAAACAAGAGTAATAGAATACTAGAAGCACGAATATGAAGAAGGGCCAGAGTGTATGCATGCTTGCCCTTCGCTTTACGCCAAATGCCATGACACAAATCAGTCAAATTCATCCATATCTACCTCCGGCTCAGCGTCCGGATCCGTCACTGGATCTAATTCTGTGCAGTTTCTGTCCCTTTTATAAAACATTTTGTATCTCTCGACTTCGGTGCGTGGGTCCCAACTTTTGAACCAGGATCCTTTGATGACGACTGGGATCATGTCTATCATGATTGCAACGTTAAAACGGGACTATCCGAGCAAATATAGCAGGGGTTAGAGAAACTCACGTCCGATTGGTATGGGGAACGGACGATGCCCGATAGCTGTTTTTTATGCCAAAAGTGCAAATTGTCAGCTTACGCACGATATGAAGGAATGACGGCTGTCATGTATGAATCCTTAGATCACAAACCTTCCAGTATAGCCTTTATAACGCTCTCATGCGTCGCAACCGCAACAAATACTTCGTCTCTTCTCAGAAATAAGTTTTCAAGGAATATCTTGGCACGATGCAGGACGCTCTGGTCCGTTTCGTCTCGGTAACTCGTCCATAGAGGATCGAATTCGCTGAATTCCTCCTCAAACTCGAAGAGGGGGTACTTCTTTTTCAAAGTTGTATAGGAGCGCCTGCTGTTGTGTGTGTCGACGCCGAAGGATTCGCGGAGGTACTCGACGAAGACTGGAGATGGGGGTCGCGGATTACGGAAGGTGAGGTTAAAGGAATGGATGAGGGTATCTGCGGCACGGCTAGATGCCCAATGGTCTGTTAGTATGCGATACGGAAAGTAATAGCGAGGCGTATCGGGACATACCTGAGCGGGGAAGAGAGGAATAGTTCAGGCATCGCCAAGCCTGTGTTACCGAGGTGTTTATTCCATGCTTTGTGAAGGTACTTCGCTCCCTCGATACCGGTTGGAGTTAACTCTGCATCGATCTAAGAAACATGATATCAATATGTTGAGTTTCGACATGCAGTCGTCAGCCGCACAGGCTGAACAGAGAAAGAGAAAGCCCTTACCCATTGGGCTGTTCCGTTCCCATCCTGCCGTGTCCATAAACATTCCCACGATTCTCTGCCATAAAATAGCTCTGTCGAACATTTGTTAACTTTCGGTGAACCTCGCGAGTTGCTTTTTGTACCGATCCGGATACCAACCTCCCGTATGATGCCAGCTCTCAGACGGCCGAAAGAGATATAGGACTTTATATCCTAGCACGCCCAACATTTTCGTCATCCTTTCCCGGTTTAACCGCAGAATCTCGGCTTGGAAGTGATCCCATTGTGTCGCATTCGATGGTAGTTTATGTGTTATATCGATCGAGTAGTCCTGTTGTATCAACCCGAAATCTTTGGTATGGAACTATAATTCCCCCCGCAAGTTAGCTCCCAAATCCGTTATATGATCTTCTCGGCTTAAAAAGAAAAGCAAAGAGAAGAAAAAAGTTCGCCCCAAATAGAAGGTCACTACCGACGACGTTGAAATTGTCCTCCCGCGTTTCTGCCAAATCTTGCAAAAAGAATCCCTTCACATTCTCCAGCTTTAGGTTTTTCCGTCGTCCGGGGGCCACGAATCTTGTTGGAGGTTGGCCGGAGAATACTAGAGGTGATATTTCGTATCCCTTCTCAGGGAACAGTATTGTCATAAGATAGAAGAGGGTCACAGTTGCGGCGACGAAGCTATAAAATCAACGGAAAGGACAGTCGTACGACACCGAAAACGCGTCAGCCTGGGTTCACTCTTGGACATATGGCCGGATTCATAGTGGAGCTGAGGTTGCAAAGTGTATATGCATGCACGTGAACTGGAACAAGGCTTACAAGAGCAGTCGCTGGAGCCTTCTCGACCCTAAGAGATTGATCATTCCGGTAGCAGCCGATGGGACGGGATCATCATCGTTTCGTGGTATGCAGGTATTTGTACAGTGGCGCTAAGGGAGCTTCATCTGGAGCAGAGCTTCCGATATCGAAAAGCACACGCCGGATTCCGGGGGATACTGCGGAGACGGTTCAGTGTGAGATGTATGTAGTTTGCAGCGATCGATATATCAAAATGCGGGAAGCCAGGGGACCAGCGACTAGCGATGTGTTGTTGGCTTCAAAGCCATGCAATTATCGATCGGAGTATGTACATACGAACTGTCCTGGATTCAATTCAAATCGGTCTGGAAGGGGGATAGGAGGCAAGAAGGTGGATCGGATGCACCGTATGATGTAATTGACAGATGGTATGCAAGTCTCTGGGTTTGCATTCACAGGGACAAGAACGAGACAAAGAGTTAGGAGCTACTTGGTGAGAAGAGGCTGGGCAGATATGTGATTCTTCGAGGAGAACGTCAGAGCGAGGTACATTTTTCATACATGAAGACTGGCGTCTGAATTCGGCATTGAAGACAGGAGAACCTCTGAACCTCTTTCATTCTGGTTAATAGTACGGCTATGCTGGCTCTGGCTATGCACAAGGTCAAGAACGGGGATGCTTTTGCCATTTTCCGGGGTAAAGCCGCAGCTGGCCTGCCTGCCTGCCTGCCTGCGAGGAATGGCAAATTTTTAAGATTAATTGACTGAGCTTGTGGAGAGAGGAGAGAGAGGCAAATGCGGGAGCTAGGAGGTTCGGGATCTTTTCTACAGCTTCGTCCATGCCCTGCACAGGTAATTATTGCACATCTGCAGCTGCTGGTTAATATCAGCAATGTGCGTGTGAACATTCGAATTAATATTAGTAGCTAAAAATAACATATTCCCAGCGTCTGGGGAGATTGCGAATTCGAATTGGACCTCGAAGAATCTAGTCCAGTCGGGTCCTAATCGGACGCTGTTTGTTTCTGAAGGCATCATCGTATCGATAACCAGTTATTTCAGGGAGACGACAGAAGCGGATCTTATCAGCAGTCAAGTTTCGGATTGATGATTCGTCGCTCGACGGCATTGTACAGGTACTTGCACATGCACTGCGGATACCGAGTCGGAAAATCCACGCCGGTCCATCATACCTCATGACAATCGTCCGCGGCAGGTCAAGCTCGAGCGATTACTGTCGGAAATCGAGGCGGACCCAGATCGAGTCCAAGATTTCAAGATCATATTTGCATTGCAGGCGAGATCCTCTCTGTGGTGTTCAGGGTTGATCGATGTTATCCAAGATTCCGTGCTTCAAGAAAAATGCTATGTCTCTGAGAATGATCGGGTGAACAGCTGGCAGGTGGCCAAAGTTAGCTATAGCTCCAATACCACGGGGATAGCTTGCTCGATTGTGGCCGGATGGAGCTTTATATCAACAATTTGGAGTTTGGTTCGGATGCTGGCTGCAGATTTCACGATAGCAGGAAACGCGTCAGGAAACGCTTCTCCGTGCATCAGACTATTTCACCATCCTAGACGGCTGAATGAGAAGGTTCTCAGGCTTCGTAAGCACCTTCTTCTTCTTCTTGTTCTTAATTTTTTTTTTTCCTCTTCACCAGCCATCGAAAGATGTGGCCTCTCCGCCTTCGCGCAGTCCGAAGCCTCGGATCAAGAGGAAAACTTTTCGCTCGGTGACGTTCCCTGGATGACCTTGTTGAGCACACCAACACCCTTGATGAGCGAGGTTTAATTTCCTCAATCGCGAGGTGGAGATAGCGAACCAAAAAAACAGCAGGGGTGATCTCAGCTGAGAACGGTCAGAGATCGAGAGTAAGCCCCTGAAGCCCAATTTCCCGCCTTAGGAGCCGGGAGTCTGGGAAGGCCTCGTCGAAAATAGACGGATGGATAGGCTATTGGCAACCAATGGGGCTCCCCGGATGAACAGACAGAGGCCGATTGTTGACGGCGATAATGTGATACCATTTGCTGAAGCCTTATTGATGACATGGGGGAAAAAGGCAGATTCCAGACCTTTCAAACAAGGACATTTGTTTTCTTTGACGCTGTCAAGACATACTATGTGTAGTAAATAAACAATGACAGCGTGCGTGATATTGCATCATACCCTCAAAGTTTGAGGATGCGAGATGTTCTTGAGGCCACTCTTGAGGCGAGCCCGATCTCGAAAGTTTGTGATCGTGACTGCATTCCTGATCAGATATCTCCGGTCGAACTAGCCCACGCGTCGCCTACGTGTTTTGCAGTGACAGGCATTCTGTGCTAGGGAGGATCCACCGGCTTCGAGACTCGACGCATGCATTTGCTCCGTCGAGCGTCATCTGCTTGCAACCCTAACCGTTGCAGTCTGGTTGCACACAGCAAAGACAAAATAGACACCACAAGGTTGGACATATGGATGTTTGTTTACATCTGCTTCTTCGTCCTGCGGCCGTTATTCGTAGCCATGCGAGAGATTACCACCACCAGCACGCACAGATATGTGTGTACTTCCAGCACAGTTCTGTGTACCCGTGCGGATAGAGAGGGCACACCTTTGATGAGGGTGAGCAGCAGGAGCATGTAAGCTGTCGCAGTAGGAGGTCCGATATGGCACAGGCTAGGCCAATCGACAAAGTTTCTCGCCTCGAGAAACCACCACTCAAGAACCCGGTCGAGGAAGAAGCAAAGGGTTCTCAGTGAGTGGAGAAAATGCGAGCTAGTGGAGCCCAATCGAAAGTCCCTGCCAGAAAGGAGCGATTCACCGTGACAACCAGCCCCAGCAGGTGGAAGACGACCTTTCGACGAGGACCTTGCCTGGTTGACTTCCCGGCCAACCACCAGCCAAAAGCGCCGTGGACACCAAGCACCCTTTGCTTTCTTTTTTGGTGTTTTGCAGCAGGCTGGCGGGCTGGCCAGGCTGGTTGCAGCTGTGTATGTATTTTTTTTTCTTTCCAGCCATCTTCTTAGTTTTGGTTTTGGTGTTTCCTTAGTGCCTGCTGGTCGTGGGTGTGCGAGCAGAGTTGTCTGTGGTGGTGGTTTGGGAGCGGTAGATGTTGTGGACCAGCCTCCTGTATTTCAGCATTTAAACCCAGTCCGCCCGCCGTCAACTGCACTTCTTCTCCTCTTCCCCTTTCATTCACACAACCATCACGAACTCAATTGACCAACCCGCTTTACGACCCTTCTTTCAAGACTGAATAAGAGAAGTAGACGCTTAGAAGTCGCTTCTTTTTTCACGACTCCTCTTTGTAACGATCTTTCTGTACGAAGGATCCTTCATACGGGGTTTCAGTCTTCGAATTCCTCAGTCTTTTCTACTTCTTTCGACTAGTACACGGTTAAACACGTGTACTCTTTGAAAGATTTAGAAATAACAGGACTTCGAGTCTAAAATCCGCAAGGACCGCCCTGGAAATCAGTCAATCTGGACTTTGACGCGAGAGTACCCATCCCCCCCAGTCTCTTTCCTTCGGCTTATAAGACGAAGGACGCAAAAGACAAAGACGAGAAAAAGGTAGACGAAAAGGACATCAAGCTCAGGAAGAGAGACAAGTTCTTTGCCGGTGTTGCTACTGTTGCTGCTCTCGGAAAAGACTCCAACTCCTCCTCAAGTTCCTCCAGCTCCTCTTCTTCCTCTAGCTCCAGCTCCTCCTCCAGCTCCGGCTCCTCCTCTTCCTGCACAGACGAATCTTCTTCAGCTACTGGAGAAGAAACCGCCTCGGAAGTCACTTCTGAAAACACTTTCGTCCCTCCCCGTCACTCCTCTCACGGTCGTCGCGCCGGATTCGCTGCTGGTGCTGCCGCTGGTCTTGCCGCTGGTCACGCCGCTCACTCCACTCACACCACTGCTCAATCCACCGCCGGATCTCTGCCAATCCGCGCCCACCCAAGTGAGAAGCAATTCCACACCGTCAACCATCACTCAGACAACTTCCACGTGAAGAACGTCCACATCAAGGTTCCCGAAGTCGAGACTGAAAGCTCGACTGAAACCTCTTCTTACGACTCCAAGTCCACCGCTACCTCGGAGGACTTTTCCGGTTACGCCGCCGCCGCTCCCCGCGTCTACGTTTCCAGCCCAACCTACGTCGAACAAGTAGACGTCACTTTCCCTCAAAAGGAAATTACCGTTCAAGCTCCTTGCAAGTCCGGTAAAGCCCCAGAAGACTGCGTCTGCCCACCACAGGTCGTCGTCGTCAAGGAAAAGAAGGAAACCAAAGAACCCAAGGACAAGAAGAAGAAGCCCTCCACCAAAGCCTCTACCAAGATGTCTGAACACTCTACCCGCCACCACCACCACGCTGAATACTTCGGCCGCAAGGTCGATGAATTCTTCCACCCCGTTGAGACCGCCAAGGCCAACATCGCCAAGTCCTACTATGCCAAGTCCAAGAAGGCTTACTCCCTTCCCGATGTTGATGTTGTCGTCTCCAAGAAGGTTGTCGCTCCTAAGCCAAAGGCTGCCGTTGCCTCTGGCACCGTCAGCACTGACTTCACCATCCCATGCCACCACATCCGTGTCGGTGACTTGGTGATCCTTCAGAAGCGTCCATGCCAGATCATCCGCATCACCACCTCCTCCGCCACTGGCCAGCACCGATACCTCGGTGTTGACCTCTTCACCCACAAGTTGGTCGAGGAGAACTGCGTTGTCACTCACCCATCTCCCTCCGTTGTCCTCCACAACATGGTGACCCCATCCTTCAAGCAATACAAGGTCATCAACGCTGGTGAGGATAGCACCTTGGTCACCGTCACCGACAGCGGTGAGATCAAGTCCGGAATCGCCGTCGTTGCCCAAGGTGGTCTTGCTAAGAAGATCAACGAGGCCTACGTCGCTTCCCCAGGTGCCGTCCGTGTCCTCGTCATCAGCGATGGTGACAAGGAGCTCATTGTTGACTTCAAGAAGGCCCACGGTGACTTCAAGCTTTAAATGTTTCCTGCATTTGCTTGTTGTCGTCGTCTTTACTAAAAATTTTAACTCATGTCGTCTTGTTTCAATTACGGTGTAATATTTAATGTTCTTTTCATGTATGTAGTCAAGAATCAAACTTGGGTGCTTGTGTGATTTCTACCTCTCCCTTAAACAATTATGAACGTGAATTCTATTTGAAACATTATTTTTAGACAGCTTGCTATGCATGACATTTCAATCCGAGACTCTTGTTGTGTCTTACTAGACCTGATGTTAAGATGTGTTGGCTTTGACGTTATGGTCGCACAAACATTTAGGGCGATCGTAGACGGTTTGAGCCCGATTGAGACATTCGACTGAACTTAGAATCATTCTTATTTTGCTCTTTCGTGTACACGTGTTTGTTCGCCGAATCGTCGACGACTTTGAATTCACGGCCACGGCAGATGCTCACGAACCAGAATCTTTGCCAAAGTATAACCTCCGGACCAACTGTTCACATCATTATCTACAGCCCTTAGAATTTTTAGCATGGCTCATTCAATATAATGCATCTGACGAGATAGACTTCAACCGACACAAAGTTTTCTGCATGTGTACTGTAGACATGTATGCGCTTATAGCTATGTTACTAGTACTCGTATAATGATATCATGATACTCAATGGCTTACTGGCTATAGACTCAGGTATTATGTCTGCTCCACGACATACCTTTGCACAACTAATATTACCTAGAAAGTTGCTCCTACATCTGTGCTCCATGATACCTAGGTACGGTATACCGTGAAGGTTTGGTTCTTCCTGAAGGCTTGATAGATTCAGATCTAAGTTAATGCGAGGAATTATTCATTAATTATCAAATGTTTTCCGGATCCCACACCCAGGCTTGATAAATCGTATTTTGTTGAAAACGCCTTGCAGTCCGTTTACAATCTGTCCTTCTCCTCTGTAGAGCAATGTATGGCCATTTTGTGTACCTGTCGATATGCATATAGATAGATCTATAATATATCCTTGCGGCGTTTCGGCGTACTTGGTTGTGTTCTAGTCATATCTAGTATCTGCCTGCCGAAGATTTTACCTCATTTTGCAACTTATACAGAGATACCCGATGCTCTCTTCTAGTTAACATTTTAAGACCGATTCGGAAGTATATCGAAAAGAGAGAGATATATATACTACACAGAGTGTCGTTCATTCCCATCCTTCGCCGGTCGAACTCACCAATCCCACACCCTTACACCGATATTTCACATTGCCTTCACCATCCGACTCATCATCTTCCTCTAACACCGCCTCCCACTTTACATCTGCAACCTCACTCCCTATCCACCTCACCGTCTGCGTATGCAAACTCCCCTCTCCCAAACTCCCACCATCGACGAGACTATCGCCCTGAGCAAGAATCTGATAAATCACCAACTGGTCTTGAAGATAATGATCCACGCACCCGCCGTGCTCTATCTCCTCTTGCAACCACCCCCACACTTTTCGTGTCATCTCATGCGCAACTTTATGAACCTCTCCCTTCTTCCGATCCCAAATCCAATCTCTCGCAATTCTGTATCCGTTCTTAGTCTTCGCGACCATCAGCAGATAAAAGCGGGTGTTGTGTCCCGATTCCTCATCCTTTACGATATTCATATCTACGCCCGAAGCACGATCTTCGAACCAGATGTTTAAGGTTTCTCGAAAACTCCTTCTTGCGTCTTCCGGTACGATGAAGGTTACATCGTAACCGACTATTTCGCCGGGATCCTTCATCGTGAATCCCGGTATTGTAGTGCCGGCGGGTATGGAGGGGATCACGAATTCGACTTCACCGGGTATGGTGGGGCCTGTCGACCATCCTTTCTTCTTCTCTGTGACCTTGATCTCGGGGTATCCGAGGCTCTTCATTGTGGGTATAAAGACTTGAGTAAAGTAATCCAATGTCGGTGCCTTCGAACCATGGGTTCCGCCCATGACCGTCAAATGCAAAGGTGTCGGGTCCTCGCCCTCTTTAGGTCCGTTATAGAGGATATACGGTAAAACGGCTTGTAGGAGCAGCATTATGCTACCCACGCCTCCGATTTCGATCGTAGCGGTACGTTTTGGAGATGCATTGCCGGGAATGTCGCGATCGGTCCAGTATCTGTACGATGCCGGTGATGCCTTGCGTTTCCGTGGGAGGAAGGATACCTCGGTGGATTCGGTCCTTAGGTGGCCGGTGTTGGAGGATGACCATTTTGCTCTAGATTTTGTGATGTCGGTGGTTAGAATGAAGTATGGGGGGGTCGGGGGTGAAATGGTCTGGAGTTCTCACAATGTGGAAAGACAGGCGATGTGCTGGGCCCTCAGACCGCCCTTTTGGCCCTTTTTGCCTTCGCGGTTTCCACGGACATCGTGGATTCGGACGGGTTGTTCGAGGAGGGAGGAGAGACCTGCTGCAGTGCGGAGGAGCTGGCCACCGCTTTACGACAATCACGTCAATTCGTGCTGGAGAAGTAGATAATGGAGATTACATGTATATATTACCCCTACAGTGAAATTGAAAATTGATGTTAGCCATTTGTTACCTCTATCGGCACGAAAAAATAATTTTTGCAGATGAGTAGGCATATTATATTACTTCGAGTGTCCTTCCGTCAAGAGAGACGGGATCTCTTGCTGGCGCGAAATTTGTTGTGGTTTGTGGCATTTTGAGCGAGGTACCTAGTCTAGTGCCGAGACTAGAATTCACAAATAAATGAAAGGTTGAAGTTCGAAGTGCTGGTTGGACGACTCCTAATTGATGCTTGAGCGGTCCAATGGGACTTGATGATGGCAGTACAGCGTGAAGTCTATACGTTGATTTTCTGAACAAAATCATAGGAAGCTCTGTCAATTTATAAATGTACTGGTCGATCTCAACTGCGGAGAAAAATACGTGTTACCGCAAGTGCCGCCCTTTTAATTTTTTTAGCCCTAGATTAGAGCTTCGCTTTGAGTCACTCGCACGGCTTGCAAGGCTGAAAGTCGTCCGCGCATGGCTTCGAGTCACCACTGACGCCAGATTCAATTCCCAATCAATATTCTCAGTGATTTTGAAACACTTCAGATTCCGGGGAAGTCTATAGAACCCCGCACTGAACATCAGTGGAATAGATATATCATGATGCCTCAAGAATATATGGTATGTTCAATTAAATTGATATGAACCCGTCTACTCGACTTTGCCCTTCGCAAACGTCGCCGCTACGATCAACGGGAACACGATCGTGGCCTCCGCATAAACCTTTACAGCCTCCCCTCCGATCTTGATCTTCCCCCAACTGACCGCCTCATCTGGTCTGGCCCCTGCATCGCTCCCGTCGAATTCATTCGCGGTGTTCACAAACACTGCATAATCCGCACCGTTCCTCATCAAATTCGCGTTTGCTATATGATGCTTCACCACGCCTCCACCCAATACTATGATACCCGTGCATGCCGCATTCATTGCCAGAGTATTTATCCTCCGGATGTCCTCGACGATGTCTATTCTCAGCATCTGCGGCGAGGCTTTGAAAGTATGGAAAAACAGCATGTCGCCGAGTGAACCATCTGTTAAAGCTGGGCAGAAGACCGGTATGTCATTCTTGTAGGCCCAATAGTACACGCTGTCTTCGTGGTTTATCTCCTTCCCAAGCCTATGGATCACCTTTGAAGGTGTCCAGTGCATTCTCTCGTCGTCTGGTAGAGACCTTGAAGCCTCCTGTTCTTCCAGCATTTTATCAAGGATTGGAACCACCCAGTCTTCGAATTTACAATAATTGTCGTTGGGTACGACGAGATTCCCAATTCTATTCATACCAGATTTGCGAAGCGTGGCGCCGTCGAGGTGAAAAGCACCCATGTATGTCGGTGCTAGACATTTGATGAAGTCTTCTTCTACACCGCCAGCCGTGGTAACAATCGCAGAGACATGGCGATGTTGTACCAAATAGCGGATTGTTTCACGAAGACCCGAGGATATGAGGTTGGAGGTGTAGCCAAGGAATATAGTGGGGCGTTTGGAGGGGTCGGCGGGGTCCTTCCATGATCTCTATGAAACTAGGTCGTTAGAATTTAGGAATCCGACGAGGGGAGATATCAATGACTGCACCATTTTATCTACAATTTCTATAGCCTTTCCCAAGTTGCTGGCCTGGAAACCCATATTACTCATGTTGCGGACAATGTCGTCGACGGTTATTGGACGATTGGTGTATTCGTTAAATTCGATGCCCTTGACTTGTACTGAGCCTGCTGGCATGGGAGCTGACTGCAAGAGAACGGCATCGACGGCCTTAGCGGGGCCGGCAGTTGTTTTTTCTTCCATATCGACGGTTTATATACGGTCTAGTTGAGTATATAGGATATTGTAATTCGAAGTGATATTGGTATATTGCTGGGAAATGCGACTACTTGATGATGAAGAGGTCGGCTATCGATATGGAAGGACAATAAAGATCAGCTACGGCTCGGAGGCTGTACATAGCGGTATTGATGGCGACTGACTGGCTCGAGCAAAGTTACTGATGGTAGTGGGTGTTCTGTCTAGACAGATGAAGTTTTGAGAGAAGAAGGATCTCAAGCTTAGGAAGGAAAAGAAGGTTTCAAGTCAAAGTCATCTCCAACGTTGTCATGTGTTGCAGGTCGCCGTCCAGGTTGTTTGGCCATCCTTCGTCGCGTCTTCCCAACCGTAGACTCTCTCCACACGCGATCATGCCGACGACAGGGACATTTCCAGCTATCGAATTATGAGTATTCACACAGCATCAGCTCTAACGGCAAGAGAGAGTTTGGTTTTTGTCTGGGCTGAAAAAATCCGGACTACAAAAACGCTGATACTGCGCCTCTCCCGGGAATCTGCTCCCTGCTGAATATAAGCAACATGACGACTAAAATAAAGGCTCCCATTATAAGCCTACTTTCCTCAGATGACGAAGTCGATGTCCCGGGTATGCACCTTGCGGTATCTGGCTCAGATCTAGCCACTAACTGACATCAACAGCTCCCCGAAAGCGAGACTCCAGCTCGACATCAAAGGAGAATGTCAAACCAAGACGATCCGCCTCGAGGGAGCCGACCGGCGGGAAGCTTCCTTCGAAACCGAAATCCTCCGCGTCCACTACCTCCGTGAACTACACGAAACACACAGATGAGCACCGGCCATCGGGAGCATCGAAGTCCTCTTCTACAATCTTAAAACCAGCGAAGAAAGCTGCAGACCCGATTACTATCAGCTCCTCGCCTCCAGCTTCGCCGCCGCCACAGCAGAAGCCCCAGTATGGTGGATACTCGAAATCATATCCTAAGATATTTGGGGCCTTATCCTCTGACCCGATACTATCGCAGTCGTCGCCGCCCACTCGTCAGGCCCAACTGATAGTCGAACGCCCCAAACCAGCTGTTAAAACAAAATCGCTATTCGAATCATTGATCGGAAGTAGTAGCGACGATGGAATAAGTGAGGATGATGGGAAATCTCCTCAGCGACTTCACGGGGTTGACACAAAAGGGAAGGGCGGGAATACCAGCCCGGTCCTCAGCAAAGAAACACAGGAGTTGCTTCGAAGAATACGCCCCGAGAACGAGCCAGTGACTAAAAGACGGAAGTTTGATCGACTGGACCTTCAAATATCGTCTTCTCTGTCGCCCGAACCGGCACCTACATCTACTGCCCCCGGCCGAAAGTCCAAACTCACGGATACCGAAAAAGCAGCGCGAGCAGCTGAAAGAGATGCTATTCGTGCCGCCAAAGCAGCTGAACGTGATGCTCTGAAAGAGCAAAAGAAAACTGAACGAGAAGCAAAGGCAATACAGCGTACCGAAAGCCAGGCGATGTCCTCTGCCAACAAACTTAAAGGCTCACACGTTCAGACAACTGGAGAGATGATTGTCAATATATCGTCGGATTTCTACGCTTCGACTACAGGAGCACAGCTGCGCGCCCTCCTAACGGAGATCAAAGTCGAATCGCATGCGCCCTTCGATTCCGATGTACCAAACATTATCAAATGGCGAAGAGTAGTCACCGCAGAATGGGACCCCGAGGAAGATGTCTTCCTCCCCGTCCCACGAAAAATCAAAAACGAAGACCATGTTTTATCAGTAGTCCAAGCCAAAGAATTTGTCGACCTCACAAACTCACCCGATGAGCTCGACGTATTTGTCGCCAAAATAAAAACCGCGTTTCCAACCTGCAAACCTATTATTCTGATCGAAGGCTTAACAAAACTTATCAACAAAAGCAAAAGTAACCAATCTCGGGCTTATGCGGCCCAAGTGAGGAATCGCATGCGAGATGATGGTGGAAGGGAAACTGTAAGGATAGATAAAGCGGCGCAAGCTGTAGATGAGGACAACGTAGAAGATGCGCTGTTAAAGTTACAGGTTGTGCATGGGTGTTTATTGTGCCACACGCAAGATGGAACATATACGGCCGAAGCGATTGGGTATTACACACAGCATATCTCGCAGATTCCCTATAAGTACGCCCTTGCTATTCCTTTGGCTATTCTAGGATCCGTTGCTAACGAAATCTTGATGCAGGCATGCAAAGTCGGTACTAAACAACTCTGCCAACTTTTGCATGGACGCTGGGCAAGTTCAATCCGGGAAGACCGTGGACGACACTTACAATAAAATGTTACAAACTGTACATATGAGTACTGCTGGTGTAGCGACGGCGATACAGAGCGAATATCCGAGCATGCAGAAGCTGTTCAGGGCCATCATGGATGGTGGGGAGGACGCCCTGAAGGATATTAAGATCGCAAGGACGGGAAACGGGAGGGCATTGGGACCTGCAATGTCGAGAAAGATTGCAAGGGTGTTGACGGGCACCGATGAGTGGGAGTTGGAGTCTTGATTTGTTTCGGAATAAGGGTGGTGCATCTATATAGGCGTTAGTGGTATATCGGATCCATTATGTACATATATCACATTAGATCAAGCGGATGTCGGGACTCATGATATCTAAGTTTTGTCGGTTTGGACTTGACCAGATAATCATAATTGTGCCGAAAATTGACATTCTGACTGTCATTTTCAAAAGTGAAGATTGTAGGCTGGTTTACGAGACAACATCATGATACGGAATTGAACATAAGCAATGGCTCGGCTTTTGAATTAACAAAGTATAATAGAGGGAAAGGAAGCAAAACGCTAAGCGCTTAAGCGGTCGTCTCGGACGCTATGAAATTAGGCACGCTTCTGCTCAAATCAGTATAAAGTCCAAACTTCCAATGGCACCACCGTATTCATAATCTCCCAATGCAACACAGCACTCTGCCTCTGCCACTCCCTCAACTTCTCTACCGTCCCCGTAGACACGACTTCCAAATCTCCCTTCTTCCCTAGCCTTTGGATTTCCCTCAGATCAACCTCGAACTGCGGCATCATCCTCTGCTCTCTGACCCAAGTTCCTAGGAAGTCCCATTGCTCTGGGAAATGGAAGTATGGTGCTACGATCTCATTGACTTCCATATCTTCCTTGTGCCCTGGGTTCTTTGGGTCACGACGAGGTTTGTGGAAAGGCGTGCAAAAGATGACCATGTTTGTAAAGTCTCCCTTTTCGGCATCTTCTCCCTTTGGTGCCTCGAACTCGCGGAAGGCGCGACAAGTGCCGAAGACCTGAAGGATTGTCAGAATCACGGATTGAGCAGATCGGAGTTTGACGTCGCCGGCATAGTTCTAAATATTTGCTGTCAGAGCCACGAAATTGAGAGGCGTTCTGTGGGGGAAATTACTTACGATAGCGATAACTCCGTTTGGCTTGAGGAAGGTCTTTAAGCCTTCCAAAAACTCCCAAGTGAATAGATCCGCTGGCACTGCACCACCAGTGAACACGTCATGGAGGATGTAGTCGTATCTCTCAACTTCCTCGCCCTTTATCGTGGCTTTAATGTATTCATTGCTAATATATCTGACCGCATCGCCGATGTGAACGGTATGATTAGATGGTAATCCAAAATGTTCCTTCGCGAACTTATAGACGCCAGGGTCGATTTCAACGATATGTGTTTTTACGCCATGTTGAATTAATCCCGACGCCGAAGTTCCAATTCCAAGACCAATGACGAGGGCGTTTGGATTAGTCCTTTCCCGAGCTGGGGGGTCGATGAGACGGACTGATTCCAGCATGACAAAGACGGCGTAGATTGGTTCTCGTAGATGCTCAGGGTTGCTGGCATATCGTTGAAGATTTGGGTGAGACGGAAGCCAAATCCCGCCGAGAATGCTATGGTCGCATCTGAGGAATCTATAGTGGGCCTCTGTGTTTTCGAGAACGGAGAGGTATCCGGTATTAGATTCCAGCCTTGCAACAACGGTGTGGTTCAATGGCGCAAGATGTTCTCTAAGTTTTCGCACGCCATTGTCACCCATTACACATCGAGGGTCGAGGTAGAAGACTGGGAAGAAAGATGGAATGGCGGCAGCCAGGAAAATAGATCTATGGAGCGAGGCTGCGAATACTGCGACTGTGGCTTCCATTCCGCATCTTGTCATTGGCCAGCCTGTGCCAACATATGGGCCGAGATAGCTGATCGCCGTCTTTTCTGTGAAATTAAAGAGAACCCATGACAATGCGAGTAAAGTGACATCCGCGATAGCGACCGATGCGGCGGGAACGCCAACAGGTCTAATTATACCTGTGATGCTAAAGACGCTGAAAGTAATAAGGAGACCGATAGTTGCGGCTTCCGTGACGATTGGACCCTTTATAGCACCCAGGTCTTGGGCGTACTGCCAAACGGCGCCCTGGATTATTGGAATGTTGATAGCAATCAATGGAATTAAGAAGCGACTTAATCGAAGCAGGATTCGAGATCTTGGAAGTGTGTATTTTAGTGCGAGCGCAATGGTCGCTGCTGCCGCAAAAGCAGTATTCTTAGTTTTCTCGTGATTCAGTCCAGATGGTATTTCACCAAAGACGGGAGAAAGCGAAAGCTGAGAAGCCCATGAAGCGATGCTACATATTACAATCGTAGCGAGGGCGGTGAAGCCTTCGGATTGCGCAGGGAGGAGCTCTAGCGGTGATGTATGGGACCTGGCGGTTTGGGCTTTTTTGGCGGCGGCGCGCAGGTCCTTTGATGTTGGAGAGGCTGAACTAGAGCTCGACATGGTGGGGAAAGTTGACAATAGAGGTGGGATACCTCAATGGGTAGGTTATGCTGTTTGGACCGCAGGAGGTCCTTTGTATATTAGAGCCTTGTCGAAAAACGAAGGTCGAGATACTTTCTGCAGACGGCTATGCAGATATGAAAACCGGCTTTTCAATACAATTATCTCTGTATAATTTTATAAAACCGGGGCTCTCACCGGCCACTTTGTCGTTTTGAAAAGACGCTACCCTAGCTTACACGCGAGGCTTCGGATTGCCTTTTAAGAAGAGGTTAGACGATGTCATTGGAAGTTCATGTTTGCGGGACGTCGAAGCTACAGACTGCCACATTGGGATTGCAACATATGTGGTCTCATGTATGATTCCCATTCGGCCCGACGGTTGAATTGGACGCTGCCTCAAGTTTCGGAAACCCTTTTTTAAACCTGGGGGGTTTTGGTCAAGAATAAAAACTGCCATTTGCACCGAAAGACATCTCTCTGGAGCGGTCGGCCGGGGGGGCTAATCGATAAGGCCATCATGGCACTTGGCTTAGCTTGAAGACAGAGATGGAATGTGGGTATGACGAATCCTAGCCCTGTCTGTTCGAGATGCAGATGGGATTCCGCAGCATCAGATTTGCGGGTTAGCGGCAGCCAATATGGACTCGAGCACTCATTTGATTATTCCTTCCTCGAGTAATTAAATAGACATTTAATATTTGCATCTCCTCGCTGCAACCACGAGGACCTGTGCCGCACTTTCGCAATTCGCAGTCCAACGGAGAATTAACGATGTGATACATAAGAACCCATGCACCTCATATCTCAGATATCAACAGACAGCGATGCATTGGAAATGCGTATTCATGTGGGTATCGAAGATGATGAACGGCCGAAGAAGTGAAACCATCGAAACAGGCATTCTCAGAGCCCCTTCGGACCCGGCCAATGGCAGCGTCGACGAGGAGGCGGTTTATTTGGTTATGTTTCCTGAAGCGGTCAAACAGCATTTCCGTGGTAACGAGGCTGGTTCGTTTGTTTCGCTCTCTCGGCCTAAGAATAGCAGCAGCCCGGTCAGTCCATTGCGACGTTGTATTCGACCCGGCCTGCTAATTACCTGAACTACCTACCTACTCAGTAATCAAGAAGGACATCACTCGATAAACAAGCAAGGGGCCCGCTGAGAGAGTCAAGTGGAGCACATACTCAGGTTTGACGTGGTACGCATATATGAAGAAGGGATGGATCGGATTCTGTTGCACTGACTTCAGTCGAAACATCCGTTCTGTTTACGGCCTTCCCATTCCCACATTTCGAAACCACCCTCCGGCAACGCTTCAACTGCCCAACCGCCAACAAACTCCCAAGACCTTCGACCAAGGCCTTGAAGTCCGGAGGCTCTGGCATCAACCTCTCGCAGGTAACCGAAAGTGAACGAAGCGGAAGAAGAAAAGCAAAGCAAGGCCGGTGCGCCATAGTGTCGCTTGAAGCTTGGTACTTCGTGGAGGCTGAGTGTCTCCACCACGAGACCAGGACAGGAATAGGGCTGCGCTGCACTGTCACCACACTCGTTCGATCCGACCTTTCTCTCGGCAATTTCGCACCAAAAGCGAATTTCATTTATTCATTATTTCGAGCTGCAGTTTATATTGAACGGCTGAAAGTGGCACTGCCTGCAGGTACGCTTTTGGGTGAAAGTGAGGAGCTTTGGATTGCTCTCGAACGATCATCACCATCCCTCTCCTGTTAATATAACCATCCTCGCCGATACTTGACTTTGGGTCCCTTTTCTTGCTCTGGACATTCATTCACTCGGGTGGTTTTTTTCTCTCTTTCTCCCGAACATTGTTTGCACTTATATATACAGCGCAGTCACTGAACCCGGAACGGGCGCTTGGGTTGAATGTTAGTTTTGCGTCGTATTACGTGAGGGAAGGAAGGGTCCACCGGCGAACAGACACACAAAAGGCGATCCGTACAAGGGGCACTTAGCCAGAGGAACCAAATTCAGGAGATCTTACGGGAGGCGCCACAGCAAAAGAGCGTCACGGAAAATAAAAACAGACGGGCTTTGAAAGTCCAAATTCGAATTCACCATTCACAAATCATATTTCGACATTTTTCTTTACCCTTTCCCCTAGGAATTCTAGATTTCTGGGCAAAATATCTTGACAGGTACTTAAATTTAGTTTTCATACGTCCCTTTCCGGTCTGTCGTCACACAGGGGAAATATCGCTATTAGTTTTGTTTAGTTTTTTGGTGAATGGGCCACCAGTGAATTCGGACGCTGACTACCCTGAGGAATCAATTAGGAAACCAAGAATCTATTCATTCCCTCGTTCATTCATCGTACCGCTTTGAAAAGCACATTTAATCAGCCTGCCATATTCAACTTTATCATTCCGTAAAGGCTCGTTCATAGATATCGTATACGAATCCGTTTGGAATCAGCGGAAGGGGTCGTGACGCTCGTTACACCATCGCTACTTCGCGGCCATGTCGGAATATCCTACCCCTCCACCCCATCATGGCGGCGAACCATACACCAATCCAGCCTTTTCGCAGCCGCAGCAACAGGGTATGAACTACGGTGCTTCTCAGAACCAAGGATACGACCCGACGTATCAGCCCTCATCAGAGCAGCAGGTATACGGTCGAACACCTTTACGGCATCAACAAAGCTATGGACATTCGTATGAAACGCAGACGCAAAGTCGGGCACTGCCTGGACCAGCTGCTATTCAGGAAACTTGGAATCCGGAGTATCCACCCCAGAACAGGAACGAAATGTCGCCTACAAGGAGTAGAGGAATTCCAGAGGACGACGCCATTTCCCACGCAAGCTATGGACACCATCAGCAGTACCAGTCCCAAACCAGGGCGCTCCTTCCGAATGAAGGCGGACCCGTATATCATGACCAACCTGTCCAGATGAGACAGATACACCACAACTACTCCAGTCAGGACACACTACAGCCTAATCGATTGCCGCCAGCCGCGTACAGCGGTGAAAGAGCTCCAAGTGCACCTCCATCGACGGCGGGGGACCGACAACAAGGTATCCATTCGAGTAACAGCAATCGGGCGTCGTCGGTAAACTTGGGTTTTTACTCGGATAGTCCGTACCAGAGGTACAGTACTCATTGGAATCCGGAGACATCTGGGCTGTCAAGCGGGGATCTCTCTTTGCAAGATATGCGAAGAAGTAGTCAGGATTCTGACGACGAGGAACTGAATAGGGGGAAACGCTCTGGTCCATTGGCAGGCGGAATCGGTGGGGTCTTTGGGAAGAAAGTAGAAACCAGCTCGACAACTAGCGGCGTAGGAGCGAAAAGTGGGTTATTGGCCGCGGGGATGCAGAATAACAGTGGTAACACGCCTGCGGGGGATTCAGATTGGTTGCAGGACCAGAAGAAGCAATCCAAGAAAACAAAGTGGATAATTGCTATCGTAATTTTGGTAATTCTGATACTTGCAGCTGGAGGTACCGCGGCGGGTGTCATTCTATCGAGAAAAAAGAGTGGTGGAAATAGTAGAGGAGGGTCAGCCACCTCCTCTGTGAATCCAGAGGAGGATCGTCCAGATGCACCTCCAGTCAACAGTGGCACTGATTCGGTTAAGGCCCTCATGAATAATCCCAACCTCCACAAGTCGTTTTATGGAATGGTAAGAATACGATGAAGATCACTGCTACTAGTTTGAGCATGGTGCCAACTAATTGTCGGTATATATAGGACTACACTCCTTTGAATGCCATCTTCCCCGAATGCTTGAAGTGGCCAGCGACTCAGAACAATATCACCAAGGACATTGCTGTCATCAGCCAGCTGACTACGCGGCTACGTATGTATGGTAATGACTGCAACCAAACTGAGATGGTTTTGGAAGCGATTAAACTACTGGACGTGGATCTCAAAGTCTGGCTTGGTGTTTATATTGACAATAACGCCACCACAAACGCGCGACAGTTGGCCCAGATGTACAAAATCCTAGATCAATACGGACAGGATCCTTTCTTGGGTGTCGTTATCGGAAACGAAGCCTTATTTAGACAGGAGATCACTGAGCTGGCTCTTGTTCAGCTGTTGGGGCAGGTTAAGCAGAACTTCACGAGTCTTGGATACAACATCAACGTAACCACATCCGATCTTGGATCGGCATGGACGTATAATCTCGCAGCGGCCGTTGATACCCTCATGGCCAATGTTCATCCGTGAGTCATGCGCATTTTAGTGAAGTTTCACATGAAAATTAACTAACTTGATTTTCAGATTCTTCGCTGGTGTTACCGTCGATGACGCGCCCGGTTGGACCTGGTTGTTCACGGAGAATAACGACGTAGCGGTCGCAAGGCAAACCACCAACAATCCTAATGTAATCATTTCTGAGGTCGGATGGCCATCCGGAGGAGGAACGTTGCTGGGTAGCGTCGCCGGTCTCGATGAACTGAACCAATTCGTTGAGGAATTTGTCTGCGCGGCGAACGCGAATGGAACTGAATACTTCTGGTAAATACCCCCGCCCTGAAGCATCGTTAGGTGGTTACGGTGTCTAGCGGTGCTGACGTGAATCTGTCTCTAGGTTCGTGCCGTTCGATGAGCCCTGGAAGGAGAAGTTCAATCGACCTGGAAAGGTCAGTAGTTTTGATCCGTCATTACAAACGCTCGTCCTACTCGCGTAGCTTACTTACATCGTGGTTATAGGAATGGGAGACTCGCTGGGGCCTCATGGACGTCGACCGAAATCTCAAGCCGGGTGTAGTCATTCCTGACTGCCCGGCGAAATGAGGTGCTTTTTTGCATAAAGTCAAAGCGCTTTGATCATAAGGTAAGAACTAGATTTTCGTTACTCCCTCCCTTCCGTTAATACAAAGTTCAAGAGTTCGTCCAAACGAGAGGCATTTCGGACTGATACATCCCATAGGCACAGGATCCTTCTTTGATTCTTTACGTACAATAGACAACGAGATGCTGCATCATATGCGCATCAATTTTTAGTCTAGGCATCCAAGTTTGGTCCCTTATAACAGGACTTAGAAACAAGCTGGGGAACAACCCTACCCCTTCTTTTCGGGGATCCCATACTCACCTAGACGGGGCATCCGAACCATATGGAAAGAGTGAGAAAACAACCTTTCTTCTCCCTCTTTTTTTTTTTTTTTTTTCGTTTTTTTTCGTTTTGTTTTGTTTCTCTCCTTTTCACACGGCATCTTCAAACAAATTTAACGGCGTCTACGGGTAAGAATACTGCATTTCATATCATTCGATTCTTCTTGTCTTGGGCGTAATTTACAAAATCATTATCCATCAAATTCTCTTGTGTTTGGATTATCGTCATCATCGGCTGGAGCATATCACAGGAAAACTCGAACATTTCTCTCATTTCTTATATCATATGCATAGTGGAGGCAGAGCAGCGACCCGAAATTTATCATTAGTCATTTCTTTTTCTCCTCTTCCCCCTTCTCTGCTTTCTTCTTCCCCTCTGATGTTACTGCTGCCGTTCAACTTGAGCTGTTGGATGTAACGATTTCCTCTTTGGCCTGGTTCTGGTGTCACATTCCCATACTACTATGCAATGTTAATGAGCAGCGGAGCATGGGCCGTTACCACCTACCGCAAACCGGCTTACTCTTACCGCTTTTTTTTTTTTTTTTCCTACCATGTCATCTGATTTCACGTATGTATTGCGCCCAGCCATTCTCGCTGCAGAAATTACCCATTCGTGTATATTTTTATTCCCCCTTTAAGATTATCTGAGGCATCACATAGCCGAGGAAGAGGATATTTTCAAGTAATTAGCGAAATAAAAGTTAGAAGGTCATATTGTTTTGGATGTCAGATGCATGCATCGATAGGCCGCCTCATCGTAAAGACGGGTCGCCAAAGTCTAGTATACGACCAAGATTACTTGACGTGAGCATTTGCTAGTACATCTAGCCTAAGGGTTGGCTTGGGAGCAATGGGTATGCAGGGCTAAAGCCACCAGTCACCTTGTCTCTAAACTCGAGTACTCGTCGACACATTGATGCTTAGATCCCGTCTAAACTCTTCGCCTCCCAACTTTCCAACATTGGCTAATAATCACTAAAGGTATCACTAAGTACCTATTTCCAGTAAGCTATTCCTATAATACAGCCGACATGTCCAGGCAACCCCTCCCAGTGAAGATAACCTCTGGACTGCTGTAAGGGCCATCCCTCCACCCGCTCTACAAGCAAACAAATCGGCCAAAATTATCACTCCCGTCGAACACCTGACCAACATCGGATATCGACAGGAACCCACACCGTCCCATCCTTATCCTTCAGCCATCCATACCTCATTCCATCCCAAAACACGAACCCGAGCAGACATAATAGGTTGGCAAGACGGCATAATAGGCAAGTATTAATCAACTAAAATAGATTAAAAGCAACAATATCATATTACCATGCCAAAACTCGCTCAATCCATTAACAACCAGCTGCTTAAATGCGAATAAGCAATATTGCTAATAAGGCACACAAGAGGTTTTACAGTCCTCTTACAACTTCTAACGAACTCCACACATACAACGATACCCGTATATCCACCCCTTACCCCGGAGGCAGATTGGTCACCCCCCCTAGTCAGCAATTAATCAGTACCGAAAGGCCGAGCGAGGGTTTGTGTGGAGTCAATAAAACGAGCGGAGTAATGAAGAGGAGAACGAGGAGGCTCTAGGCTGCAAGAATTTGATATCCATTCATCAGTACTAAATTGTACTAAAGTGTGCTAAAGTGTGTGTGTGTGATCAAAGCTGTGATATGTATGGCGGCCGGCCGGTTGGCCTTCATACGGACTAGAACAGAGTGGATGTTCATGTTCAACGGCTTGCGTAAAATTCGTGCATGGACAGATTTGATAGATAGATTACACTTTTCTCAGACTAAAATTCGATTGTCGTTGGTGTTTTTTTTTTTTTTCCCTTTCTCTTCTATCTTTCGTATCGAGTGCTCATTTTGAGAATTTGGCAAAATATATGTCGATGCCGTGCTATGATATGTGGGTTTCATGCAGGATATCGGAGAAGTTTTTGGGGGTGCACCGTCTTTCTTTCCTTTTCTTTCGGAAAGCCTTCTCACATCTATACTCCAGCTATCATAAGAACAAATCGTATCACTCTCGTTCGGAAGCAACGTATTGAGGGCTAGAGACGAGATGAGACGATTACAGGCACAGAGAGGGAAAGAAGGAGCGCATTAAAAAAAAAAAATTACTATGCTATTATCACTTAACTAATATACCATGCATCCTTCTTTTTGGCAATTTATTCAAAACTTGGCTCGTGCGCAGCTTGTCCGGTTCTTTGCTTGAAATAGGTTGGTTGGGCGTTTTCCCTTCCCTTCTTTCTTCGCAGTGTGTGTTTTTATAGATTATACGGACACGGCGGCGAATTCTTCCAATTTAGCCCCATCCCCGGCTACATTAGAAAATATCCACAACACTAAGGTGATCCCTATAGCATGTTGTGAGATATTGGGACGAAACGATTTTGACAGGTTGTGAGGACATGGGGGGTTGTAGATTATCACTCTGTTGGTGTTGGGCCAAATGAGATCAGAGTTTTCGGAGTATCTGGATATCGGTGGGTTGGCGCGGGGTTTTGGGGTTGGTTGGGGGGAGAGTGTACGTGGGAGACAGAGTGGTGATTATCCTAACTTCTATCCGCTGCATATGCAAGAACCTATGTCATATTTTTGCTACGGCGGATGTGTTCCGTATGAAGTCCGCTACATTCTCGCTGCATATAGTAACATATACATATTTAACAAACAATTCGATTCGACTATTCACACCTCTGCGAGATAAAAACGAAAGAGGGAAAATAAGGAACCAATAGCCACGCCGTCTGTCCTTGGCCTTACCTTGCTGCGCTGCGCTGCAAGTAAACAGGTGGTTGCCCACACTTACATCCTTAGCCCGCGTCACACTAAAGCCGAACTCACGCTAAGCAAGGAGTCTAAACTAATAACATCCTTTCATATGACATCGGGTGAGGCTTTTTCTTCCCTCTGATTTCTTCTCGCACGGATTTTTTTCTTTGTTTCTTTAATCTGTCTAAAACTTTCTTTTTTTGATATTTCGTCTCGGGGAGCGGGATTCGTTCTTTTGTTGCTCGAGTAGGAATGTTCGGCCGGGGCGATCATTGTGTCGGGGAGCAAAGGATGGGGCCCACCAGGCAGGTTTAAACGGTAAAGAATCTGAGGAAGGTGCACATAGCATCAATTCTGAGCGTGTTCTTCATGTGAATGGTGGAAAATAACTATTGATAGAAAGCGGCGGTACGAAGATAAAAAAGCTAATTGATGTAATTTTGCTAAAATATGTAACGGGGCCTTTTTTTTTTTTTGCTCCTTCTAGTCAGTTATGTTAAAAAGGGTTGCTGGGGGCTCCGACGTAAGCTTTCCATAATTTTGCTAAATTAGCTGGCACTAGCCACCATTTCACTGCTTTCGCTTTCGGCTTTTGCAAGGACGATTGGATTTCGAGAGATGTAGGTGGGTTTGGGTCCGCCGTGCATGCATGTAAAGCGGACTTTTGCGAACCACTTTCTTGGAAGTTGAAGAAGAAGATGTGGCAAAAATAATACCATATCAGAGAAACAGCAGAAAGTGGGTCTCGAGGAAGAAGCTATCAAACATCTAGAGAGAGTAAATCTACATCACTCATCGAATATGGTCCGAGAGATGCGTCCTTCTGTGTTATGCAGCATGCCATGCACGACGTTTAAAGGTGAAGGTGAAGGAAACCGACGTGGTTCCCCACCAACTGCAGGATGCTCTTAGGTTCTCGACGAATCGCAAATCCACAATCATGTTAGTTTTTTCTTCTCTGCAAGATTGGGGAAAGGACAAGGCCGACTCGGCGGAAGGAACAGAAGGAATATGGAAATTTCTTTACTTTTTCCCCCTCCCATCCTCTCCGAGGTTAGTCCCCTCGAGCATGTTGGCTGTGGGTTGCGCAATCGCGACCCAGAGAGAGAGAAAATAAAACAGCGCTTGGCACCATTCGTCCGTGTCGAAGAGAGGACAATAGCCAACCATCAGAGTCTGTGGGGACAATGTTCGAGTGCGCCAGAATGGTTAAATTTCAGGATGTGTGCTTCCTGCGTCGCTTTTGCATTCACACACACACCATCGACATCAGAAGGGAAGAAAGATGCTTTCGAGCTTGCGTCTTGGTGACAAGGGGATCCCTTGAACCATGCCTTGGACCGTTAAACGGCTTCCCGTGACTAGGGTTGGATCAAGCCATGAAATGCCTGAACACAGTTCCCGGTGAAATTTCCCCCCGGTGATGAGATTCCCCGAGCCTTGACCAAGTTCCTCGCCTACTGTGGCTTTAACTTTGCTAGGGAACTCTTCAACATGAGCCACAATGTTAGGCCAACAGCTGAAGGGCCTATATCGTTGGGAAATTGGGGCTAGCCTTGGCCGGTCATGTTTAAACAAGCTTACGAGTTCTTCTGGTTCAAACGTTTATATCGTCATCTCAATTTGACGGCATACTGGTGAGCGGTTGATGAAGCAGACCCGAGGTTCCGTGGGGCTTGGACATTCGCAATGAACGGAAACTGGGTTAGTTTTCACGGAAAAGCACTCACTCTGACTGTCAAAAATAAAAAGTGGCTGCCTAGTCCACTTTCCCTTCTTTCCATGCCAAAAGCAAAAACTCCCACTCGAAAATTACGAGCATGGGAAAATCTGCAGGTTGGTCTGCCCCGTCCTTACATGAGCACGTGCCAGAGCATTATGGAAACTCGTGGGTGGTTCCTACATGTGCACCCAAGGCTTGCAGAAATACCTATCCATATTAGAGGCGATCTCTCTGTCGGGTTTTCTTTCGTGTCAAGGTGGAGTATTGAGCCGGAATATCTGGGTACGGGTATGACGAAGATGCTCTATTCGTGTTGGTGAAAATCCTGGACGGATGGATGATAGACCGATAAGAGGTCTCAATGCAATGTCCAGCCTTATCAGATCGGAGAATCCGGCCCGTTAATAATGGTTCATGCTAATGCTGACTCGAAACCTTCACCCTTGCGCCAATTTTCGTAGCAAGTAAAACCAGAAGCACCAGACGAAACTCAAGTGCGATGTGGCTTTCGTTCAAAAATTGATCAGATGTCCGAAGAATTTGATTGTGGCTTGCAATTGGCGGTTGTTCGGGGAAGAGGGCATATCAATTCGTAGATGTTCCTGAAAAAACACAGGTCCAGCATGGATAATCGCCTTAGCTTGGTTCTCGAAACCATCTCGATTTCGAGAAGATCTCATTGATATCCTGATATATTTCGGGTAAGGGAAGAGTGAAGCGAAAGCAAGATCCTGCCACTCGGAGGATTTCTTCTTACCCTGTTATTGCAGATGACCTTGTTCGCGATACTTGGCTCGATTGCTGGTTTGTGATCAGACCCGGATAGACAACGCGGGTCTGTGTCATCCTGGGGGCCCGGAGATGCTAGACACGAAGGGGCAGTTCCCAGAGGCCCGAGGTTTTATTGACAAGGACGTCCCTAGTACGGTCCGTCAGAGAACAGGCTGCGCTGAGAAAAGCCGGACGACCTGAAATTTTTTGATATCAAACATCACAGGCATCTATCTACTATCGATTTGCGATATGCACAATAAACCACTATTCATGACACTCGCAGAGGCATATACCGAAATGAAATGCACTGCGCCAATTTGCTGGGTTTTCAGAGGAGCTCAAGCCATGCGAGAGCTTCCCGATCTGGAAACTTGGTGTTGCAAAATTTTGTGTCCGTTGGTTCTTTCGGAGAGTTATGAGTTGCGAGCTGGAAAAGAAATATTATAATATCGACCACATCTCACAAGCGGTTCTCTTTTTGGACGATGGGCGACTGCTAATAGATGGCCTGGGTACGATTCTAATTGATAGACGCGGTAAAGAACACAGGGTGCAAAAAAGCCTTGAGGGTGAAGAAGCTTAAACTTCAATAATGATTGCAAAATTGCGCAAATTGCATTATCCAGTTCCTCGGTCCCCTTCACGGTTCGACATGGCGGTGCTAGTATCGCAGGCGTATGTACGAAGCGTAAATATACTACGACCCGTGCTTTGCGATTAGTAGGGATCATTTACCTAGGTGCACCTTCCCTCGTACAAGTAGAACCTTGTCGAAATCAAGGATCACGCGGGGAGGACCAGAGGGAAAACTCTTGTGGGTGTGAGTATGAACATGTGTTCGTTGTAACGTTACCTTGCACAGAATGCTTCCTTCTGAATATCCGGGTGAAGGCATAGGTATACGGAACTAGTGTCGGCTCATGGCCTGCTCTCTCTGTTCCCCGTCCTGGGCCTATCAGATTCCAGTGGGGATGAAACCCGGCCTGGCCTGGCCGAGCTGGTTTGTTTCGCCTCTGATTATCGTGGCCAGATAGACAATTCTTTCCATTTCCAAGGAAGATCCGGGTTGACCGTACATAGACCTCAGCTGATGTATCTTTGGGGATCCTGAGCGGCTACCGCCTACCCGTCGTCGTGCTGAATCCTGCCTACGGAAGAGCTAGCAAGGTAGGCATCGGCTGAAGCAGTAGCTGGAATTCGAAACGGCTTGTAGGCTCCAGTCCATTGCAGCCGAGTCCCCAAATAGAAACTTAAGAACAGCTTCCAACAAATGTACTGTTACCTATGATAGACCGTATTCAAGAGACATGCAACCAGTGGGGGAGGAGGTGATGTTGGATGCAGTTGATTGCTACCATCCTGGTATGGTTCCAAATCCTGGCAGTGGGGAGCTGGATATAGAGGCTGGCGTGGTTCAGGCCGCCTCATCTCGAAGGGAGGCAGAACGATGCCGGCGAGATGATTCGCTTTCAAGGCGTTGGGCGATGGGGCTTGATGAGCTGTACTCTGCGAGTTATGGGCGCGGTGTAGGGATAGACCCTGGTGAACTGTCGAATCGAATCGACTCAACCTCCTCACACAGAAGATATTTCCGATGGCTTCGGCTTTGAGCATCAAGATATTCGATCTTAGATGCAAGATTCATTGGAACATAAGATTTTAGTCTCCTTCGGCGCTATCATTTGATATCATCTCGCGCATTTTCCTGAGCTAGTTAGCTTTAAAAAAAGATATCTTCTGATAATGGTAAGTTACTTGCGTATACGTATATCGGCTCGGTACTGCCAATTTCAAAACCAGTTTACGGAAAACTCCTCGCGTTTCAGAAAAAGCACGTCGTCTGCCTCCGCATACGGACATATACCCTTCCCAGGGCTCGACTCGATCTTGGTAGCGCAAAGGACAACCGAGGCATTGTGCAATATATTGCTACGATATTTGATATTTGAGATCGAGTATAGGCTAAGAGCTATGGGTCCATAGTCTGCGAACAGGCCCTCTCCTTTAAAACGGAAAATTAATAGCGTAGATGATACGATTATATGGAGGATAAAACCCCCATTATGCAATCGTACCCGCTCAGAGGTTCTGCCTATCCCCACGACTGGAGTGGCGAGTTACGGAAAATAATTTCGCGTTACTCCTTCAAACGGATACCCACTTTTGAACCCGCCCACAATGGCTGATGGTTGAACTGGGTCAGTATCCACGGCTACAGAACAGCATGGACATGGTAAGCTGGAATCAGCGGTTCTTTCGGACAGAATTTAGGAAACCACAGGAATGGATGTCGATGCTGTGTGGTTCCACGGACTGTCACAAAGCTTCCACAAGTCGCTCATGCTTCTATGCTCCATGCTATAATGCAATGATGCTGCTTTTGATGGACCATGCCACCTCGGTGTCGCGTCGTACAGTCCTATTGTGCAGGGTAACTCGATGCGAGGATGAGGAACTGGTTCGCGTTTGAGGTTTTTGCGGCCGAGCAAGTCACTAGTACTATAGCAGCTTCAGCACATTGGGACTTAGCTTCGTTTCAGCGCCCTGCGCGTGTTGCAGTATCACCATTGTTATGGAAGTGTATCTGTCCTCCACCTTAGTCTCCGGCTTACTTCTTCTTCGAGGAAATTTCATGGGATTTGGAATTTGCTAAGTGTCATACGATTTTTATTCGTGACAGCTTCATGAGATGCTACGAATGGCCCATCAAGACTGGGCTCGTTAGGATTAGGTCTGAAAAGTCCATGGCCCCGGGCAGCCGCCGAGACTCCAGCCCCGGAGTTTGCCCGGTTACACCGCCATAGCTCCGTCTGCCTCTACTTGAATGTATAGTAACATGTACAAAGTTGAGTCTCAACAGTATCGCACGTATGCGAGTGAATATAGTCTTTTCTAAGACGGGATACCTCTATACGATCGAGGTGGATTTTTCCTGATCGATAACCAGGTACCTGTACCTCATCGATCACATCCACAGTTCTGTTAACCAGCCACCACCGTTGCCTCACCCTCCATTTTGCCTGCAGGAAGGTCTCCACACACGGGAATACAAGGACCAGGAATGGTGGGCCCTGTCACCACCTTAACAAAAAATACCCTTGGGTTACGGACTAGGGGCTGCAGCTGTCAACTTTTTGTGGTTGCTTTGGCTCGGAGAACGTTGAGCCTGCTCCTCGCGTCGAAGGAGATTCCCTATAAACTGAGAAGCTTGATTTTACATAGTATTCTGTGTAAGAGATATGGTGATCTAAATATGAACGACACTCCTCTTATCGATCCCTGATATCTGAGGGACCGTCTTCGACGTCTTGAGCCTGACACTAATCATTTCAAATAGAGGCATTTAAGTTCCACATAGAGAGCCGAGCTAGATGGAAAAAGCTCGGCCATACGAAAATGAGGCGCTCGGTTACTTCTAAGAATAGATTCGAGTGCATTTTTTCCCTCGACATCTCCGGATGGTCAACACCGTCCACGTCTGGCCTAAGCGCGAGACCCTTTACGATGTGATGTTAAGCTCTTGGGAATAGACAGGGAAACGACAAGGGAATCACGCGTCTAAGAGTTTATGCTATCACGATAGAGATCTGGATCACCCACCCTGACTTCTCGTCTATTTGAGTCCTCCACTCGGACTCCTAGGATATCTTTAGCTTTGTCGGTCATCCGTTTTGTCGCCATTGCAACTTTGGAATTCTGGGCTAGTCAGCCAATGGCAGAAGCCCGGCCTTCTGTTGGGGAGTAAGATCGGGAGATTCCTTTTTCTTCCACCGGCAAAGTCAATACCAGGCCAACCGCTCAGTACGTTTCAGACACGGAACATGCAGAACATCTCTTGCCTTTTCCTGAAGGCGCCTTTCGGATGCTGGTTCATCTTACCGCAAACCCCGAAAGGGTTTACCGTCGTGCAGATGGCATGCCAGCAGTCGATCACCATCCATCATCTGTCTTGGATGATCATGACTTGCTGAGGTTGGTTTGCATTACTCGAGTTTTCCCGATAGGTGCTTCCATTGGTGCGTTCATATTGCTTTATGAGAGACAGCTTTAGTTCACGCTGTTTTGCTGCATCCCCTTTTTAACCAAGATAACAAGTCGACCTGTTCCAGCTTATGCAATCACTCATCCCGTTACAATCAAAATATAATTATCAATGAATGAATAAATGGGGGCCGAAAAAACCCGCAATGGTGTTGGAAGGTAAAATCCTTACTTGTAAATTGGGGTAAAAGTCAGAAAACACCCGAGGAAAAAGTCGTTGATAGCAAAAGGCTCTTTCTGAGGGCGTTCGAGTTTCATCTAACTGGCGGACGAGGATACCCCCTACTTTTGTTGCCCGGAGACTCGAGAAGACTCTGGCGCACGGGAAGAGGCATCCCGTGTCCGTTCACAAGCCTGCTGCACGCAAAAAAGCTCTTTCTGTTAAGCCGGCTCGATCAGAAGCTGCTACCTTTTCTTTTCTGACAAATCCAGGCAGGGGATGGGCCCTCCGTCAATTTCCCCCTTCCACATTTCCGAACGGGAAAAGCAAACACCGGCTAGCAGGAGCAGGCTTAAAGTCTGCTATGGCAAAGCGACATCATTGCCTGTAAATCAGCATATCGCCATCGACGGGAATCGGCCATTCAGGATATTTGAAGATACACATCTTGACAATAATAAAACGTACTCGCTTATAGACTGGAGAAAAATAATAATAATAATAATAACAATAAAAGTGGAATCTGACCGTGCGTAAAGAAGTCTCTTGTAGGCCTCACCGGAGAAACCTCTACTTGCGTATGCGTATGTAAAAAGAGCCGAAGTACCGGTACGGAACGTGCACGTTCACACTAGATCTTAGAAGATCATATCATGTACCGACTGTTAGATCCGTGGCGGCAGCCGGCGTTTTTTTTTCCTGCTCGCGACGAGCAACACATTTGGAGAGGCACTATTTTTTGATCGAACGTCTAATTTGTGCTATAGCAGCTGGGTGATATACACCTACCAACACGCTATTGGCCTAACATTCGAATCAATCAATCAATCACTGGTTGATATTTATACTTTGCTGTATTTTCTTGATAGAAGTTCCTGAACCTGAACTGTTGAGCCTTTCTTTCTCCTTTCGATATCTCCTTTCTCCTGTCCCTTCAGAAAACCCCCTTCGAGCAGTCATAGTCGTCGCGGGCAAGTTGTCTTATCGGACCCTCAAATTAGAGAGATTTCAACCACATACGAGCGCACTCCATACTATTCCTGAAAAGAAGCCGCGCCGACGAAACTGAAGATTCCCAAGTTTCTTCTGCCAGAAAGACACCATCTTGGACCATTCTTCCTCCCGCGCCGGTCTTCCTTTGGGATACCAAGACGGCCATTTCAAATCTAAAAACCAGGAAGCTTTCGGGTTCGTCAAGTTCCATTTTATTTTTGTTTTTCGTTACCACCTTCTCGATTCTTTTGACGTTTAACGACGAGGTAATTTTGTCTTTTACCTGTCTTGCATTCTTTGCCCACAGTCGGTTTTCTCCAACCAAAAACCTGCAAGCTTCCTAGAATTTCTTTTCCTTCGGGTGTATTTTGGCGTGCCCCCGGGAAGACTTTCCCGTGCGAGACTGCTTGGCGTACCGGGAAAATGTCATGCTCCTTCCATCTCGGGCCCCACACCGCCCGTAACATCACAGACTCGCGCTCAGAGTCCTCTTTGCCCTTAATCTTACTCACACCACCTTGATCGCTCTTATTGGAACGGCCGTTCTACCTTTTCTTCCTAGCCTCTCTAAATTGCTTTTTTGATTCTCGGTGGGAATAGGCTGTTCTGTGTCTCTCTGTATTTCCTTTTTCCTTTTTTTCCTTTATTTTTTTTTATTTCAACTTAGCGGGAAGCTAGAGCATGCCCACCTGTTGACACCCTGCTTCACTTTCTTCTGGAATTATTTTTTATATTTTAGCCCTCCCACACCCCCATACATAACCTGGCCCTCGTACCTGTCGACACTCCCGCTCTACCTACATCTGTCAAGGTGAAGGGGCTTTATTAGCACGAAAGTAAAGAAGGAACACAAATAAACAGACAAGAATCTGACCAGGTCTAAAAGTGGAGGCTACGGTTCAATATTTTCTATCCAACGACCATCTCTATCTTGTATTTCTCCCTCTGCCCTGTCACATCTTTTGAATTTGCAAAGTATTCATCCATCTTCTCGAATATATCTTCGATGATATAAACATACAACGTATTATATCTGGGCTTGTCTTCCGCTACTACTGTTCCGATTCGATATTTCCTGATATCGTCATTTTGTTTTATCTCGCTCTCTCTTTTTTTCTTTCTTTCTGGTGGAGAATTTTATAAGAACTTGGAACTTTTTATTCTAACGTTGAACTGTGGCTGAACAGCTTGACATAACAGGGGCCAATCCTTCCACCAGCATCATCAAACAGCGGTTGGCTTTTTCCTTGCAAACACCAACATTTGCCCGCTCCACAAAAAATTTCCATTTCGGACACGCGAACACCGCAGTTATCGCGAAGAACAATTTTTCGAAAGTTTGGAACTTGGGAAAGACGAACACTCAATTCATCTGGTTTATTTCTCGACCTACCAAATACTTTTCTTTCCCTATTATTTTCGGTCGTCGTAAAACGAAGAGAGAGAGAGAGAGAGGGTTTCTGGAAACGAAAGCTTCTTAGTATTGAATCACGCACGACTTGACCTTGCACGACTATTAATATCTTAAGCGCCTATCCTCATTTCTGAGCAATTGGATACCATATAATCTAGCCTCGAATACTGATGTAAGTTGGAGGGAAAGCGATTCGAGGAGAATATAGTGCATTCGATACTGACGAAGGACGTCCCCACTCTACAGATATGACAATCCGTATCGATACTCCTTGACCAACCTAATTCTTTATCCTGTAATCTTTAAACGTGGAGCGAACTCAAGATCAAAGTGGTGGTCGCACCGGATCCGCAGGTGTGGGAGATACTTCAAGCTTTCACGTGCAATCTCTAAACCAGGGACAAGGAAGATACCAGCCCAGTGCCATCAACCTGTCTCAGCAGCTCTATCAGAGACAGCAGCAGGAATCTTTGAATTACTACAACCACCCATCTCCAATAAGTGTCACGAGCGTCCCAGAAAGCCCTTACATTAATCAAGGTAGGAAATCCCGCTCCGTTCCCCTCCCCCTTTCCACAGTTTTCCCTCTTTTGGTGCCTTTTTTGCATGTAGGAGGAAGCCCTGGCAATCTAGAAAGGGGGGGAGAATGATCGGTGGATGATGGGTGGGTGCCACGAGAAATCTAGTATTCCCCAGATTCTCGAGTCCTGTGAAAATGATGATTAGAGAGGCAGAATCCAGGAGTCTGAGCCGTCTTCATTTTTCACACGCGCCCACCCGTCCAAGCCCGCATTCATACGTACCCGATAAAATAATGGTCTGCTAACAGTTGGGAGTTTTCTGTTGTCCAGACCCTGAGGCTTCAGAGCTTATGGCAACTCACATGAATCGACCTCACCAAACTTACCCTCCAATGTATCACACGCCGCAAAGCAACTCCCCGACGTCAGTTGCCTCCCCGGGGGGTGCTGATCACCGGTCTGTTTACTCTGCTCAGCATATCCCGCAGAATCTCTATGGATACCCTCAAACATACTCGTTGCCTCCCTCGCAACAGAGCCCTTACCCATCTGCTCAGCATATGACGAGCCAGCCGCTGCTGATGTCCCAGCCTGGAGCCACGGCCATGACCCATCACGGCGGTATTCCTCAGCATCAGTCTCCAACAACAAAATTCTCTCAGGCCCCAGTTCATAGGCCCCAGCAACCTCCCCAGCAATCTCCTCACAGTGCAGGCTTGACCCAGCCGCCAGCGAACCACTCGAACCCGATCAATAATAACCATGGAGGGCCAGGTGCTAACAGCGTTAACCCAAGCGCTGCGCCAGGACCGATCCCTGCCACGACCCCTCTCGTCGTAAGACAAGACAATAATGGCGTCCAGTGGATCGCTTTCGAGTATTCGCGAGATCGCATCAAGATGGAGTACACCATCCGATGTGATGTTGAATCTGTAAACGTCGATAACTTGACTCCAGAATTCAAGCAGGAAAACTGCGTGTACCCGAGAGCGTGCTGTCCAAAGGACCAATACAGAGGAAACCGTCTAGTCTATGAAACTGAGTGTAATACCGTCGGGTGGGCTTTGGCTGAGCTCAATCCCCCACTCCGCGGGAAGCGTGGCTTGATCCAGCGGGCTGTTGATAGCTGGCGAAACTCCAATCAAGACCCCAGACTGCGAAGCCGAAGGGTTCGCAGAATGGCCAAGCTTAACAATAGAAAAGCTGTCCACGCTGCATCTCAGCAGCTGTCTGCCGGATCTCCAGTTCACGCGGGTCAAATGCCACTGGGTGTTAAAACGCCAGGTGGTATGGGCCAACCAGGACAAGGTATGCACGATGGCAATTCAGTTGCCGGTAACGGTGATATGAATGGCATGCTCCGCCCCCAACATTATCAAGCTAACTCTCCCTACGTTGGAGTCCATCCTCATGCCCACATGGGTGCTGCAGCCGGACCAAATTCCAGAACTCCTACCGGGCATATTTCTCCCGCTGGCGGTGACTACACTAACGGTCATCATCACCCCCACCAAAATGCCCAAACCCCTACCGACAACATGCACGCCCGACATGTTTACCAGCCGTACCCCCCTGCTTATCCAAGCGAGCCCACAAACGGTGCATCCATGCCCCCTTCCCTGCACGATGTGATGGATGGTAGCCTGGGAAATCCTCAAATGGGTCCCACCGCCACAACTCAATCCACAACCGTCGTCTCTACAGCAGCACCAGCGGCTTCTCTCTCTGCCCCTAAATCCTCGGAACAGGCGCTATTCGCCGATATTCCAGAGCATAAGAGGCGGAAGTTCATCTTGGTCGATGATCCACATCGAGGGTCGCGAGTTCGCGTTCGTGTCATGTTGGACAATGTCGACATGGACGAGATCCCAGACTCCTATAGGAAAAGTAATAGTGTCTACCCACGAAGCTACTATGCGAGACAAATGCCTTCGCCGGAAGAGAGCTCTGGCACAATCGTCGGTGATTCTATCCAAATTCAGATGATGGATGGTAGCAATCTCGATGTCTCAACACCACCACCGACAAAAATGCGAAAGGATAAGGAAACTGCATTGAATGACCTCGGATACCGCATGAGCTGGAGCCAAAGCCGTGTATTTGCCGGCCGAACCATGTTCTTGCAGAGAGCTCGTAAGTAACAGAATCAGAAACAGCAGTTTTAGGCCTATCAACTAACTTTTTCTGATACATAGTCGACGCATACCGCAACAAAATGCGATGCGCATTGCTCGCCAACGGCCAGGATGCGACGGCTGTTGCTCCACACTTGGAAACTCGTGTGGGCAAAAGAAAGTGGATGGAGAGGTACCGACGATCTAAGGCTGGATCTGACCGGGACTAAACCTCGACCAGCCACCCATCCTGACTTTAGTCTACCTAACTCAACCCAGGCCCCGATCAGTATATAGACGGACCGATCTCCTACTTTCGATTTTCTCACTTTTATGCTCGGTATTTCCTTGATTCTCAAAAAATGGGTATCCCTGTGGCGGATAAAATTGGCTTTGTTTAGAATGTTTTCAGTTATGGCCCGAGACGTACACCCTTTTCTATACCTATCCCGAAGCATTACGTTCTCGTGGCACCTTGTTTTTTCTGCATTAACGCATCTGTACCTGCTTTTTGCCTTTGCATCTTCATTCTTGCATCCGACGAGCAGAATGAAATTTCTCTTATTGTGTATCATCAAAGTCGTGCTCTTTTCATGACCAGGGAACGGCTCTCAACTTTTTCTTGACTCTGTTCTGTTTTCCGATATCCTTTTTCATACTTTTTTCTGGGTATCTATCCTATCTGGGTGTTCACTATGGTACATATCCTTCACCTCCTTCGTCTTTCTCTTTCTTCACCCTCGCTGCCCGTTTCTATATAATCCCTCTCACCACTCACCGGACAAACGCTATCTGATTTTTTCGCAGCGTCTTTCAACGGTTCAGCAGGCGAAGAGCAGCGGCAGCGGCAGCAAAAAGCATTTCTGTGGTCTTCGACGGCTCGGATCAAAGCTGGTTTTTCATTCGAGACAAATATTGTTATGAGGTGTAATTCTATACGGAGGGTATTGATAGACTTTTTCCTCCACTTTTTTCTTTTCTTTCTTTCTCTCTCTCTCTCTCTCTCTTCTACTACTGCGGTGGAAATCTGTACTCTATGGGAGGGAATGTTGTTTAAACCCCCTCCTTGTTTCCCACGCGTCTTTTCATCTTTTCTCTTTCGTGTAAAAATTAATTATAAGATTTTTTTTGTTCTGTACTGGTGGAAAAAGTTCTTTTAACCTCTGACTACAATACTCCTGATTGCCTTTCTGTCCGAGAAAGGAGAGACCTATTCTTCCCTTTTCTTTAACTGTGATATCTCCGTTTCTGCCTCATTTTTCTCTTCCTCTAAGTTGTTTCAAAGATGTTCAGATTGTGAAGTGCGTTGCTTTTGAAAATGAGAAAAAAAAAAAGGAGGATTGATAAGGCTTTGAGAATGAACTCAATGGATGGACGGATAAGGCGATAAGAGCATGTGAGGAGAATCATGTAGGTAGATAATAATATCAAATCAATCAAATCAATCAAATGGCGTTTTGAAATACAATCGTGAGTCACAGCCAGACAAAGTGTCTCCGCGCGGTATTCTGGATGTGATTCCTGTGTTATATGCATGGTAGGTATTTACTTGTTCCCGTGAACCAGCCTAAATTTAAGCTTTTGGTAGACTAAAATTCTGACATAATGCTCCCCGGTCCATGCCCCGGGATCTGCAAGCCACGATATGTGTCCAATCTTGGTCGGAAAATTCTGGACGTTTTCTGCTGGAGGTTGTGCGAAAGACAAGGGGGTTCGTGCCTCTGCCGCTGATGACACGAGGATTTGTGGTATTTTCGTCTCACAACCCAATTACAATTCATTGCTATGCAAATCAGCCGCCGCGATATTGAAGGTGTCCGATTGCCTAACAGACGGGGACAGCTAACCGCATGCTTATTATTGTCTAACCTCATTCAATGTCATGGCATGCTTCTCGGATAGCAGAGTGTAGAGAAAGACTATGAATATATGAGAATATATCAACCGCGATTCATAAAGGCTGGCTCCACGTGGCGACTCTAGAGTCACCCATATAGTTTATTTTGGAAGCCCCACCACTGACATTGCTGGCGCTGTAGATGAATAACATGGCCTAACTACTTGGTCTACCTAAGGTGATATTATTCCTTATTATTGACTCATTACTGCGTAGGGATAATTATAGGCTGAGTTGTTCTATCGGGTCCTCACCGACGTTGTTATTCCCGATATATCTCAGATATACGACATCAGGTTCTGGGAGTGAGCAGACACATCTATGTTTCGGATTCGTGAAATCGCCTTTTCACCGGTGAATTCGCTAGAATCCCTATTCCCAATTCCCAAGCAACGATAAGCCAACAGGCGAAGGGGGAGAAGAGCGACGACCTACAACTGGAAAACATACCAATTTTGTTGCAAAAAGACCCCCAGTAGGCTTGTTTATTAACTGCTGGTGCCGGACCGTTTTTTTGTTTCAATATTGCTAGAGTGAAAGACGCGCGAACAGATCGTCCGCATTCGTGTGCCGAGCAGGCATGTAAATTGTATGGGGTTCTGGAAATCTTCCGATTTCGAGACTCCGAAACTGAAGAACTCTCTTTTTATTCCTGACAGTGGGGCGCGGGGTTGCGTCCGTGAAGCAGTGCATGAAAAGAGCGAGGACCTAGACTCGTTGAAGGAGCCCCATACAAGCGTAGTTGCGTAGTAGTAAGATAAATGCATTCCAGTACGAGACAAATATTCCCAAAATATTTCGGATGAACATGAAACTCTAGGCCGGTGTATTTTTCTGGCTCGTCCTCGCGATCCAGGCCGACATATGCAGTCCAAGGGTGTTGATACACTACCAACTGGTGTGGCAAATTAATCGTGATGAATCCTCTAACGCGTGAGCATCCTCAGCTGGGGTCTCAGATTGGCCCAGGCCCGTTTTTTGTTTGTTGCAACTTCTGGCGGGTTCTTTCATTCAGAGCTTGGTGGATATCAGATCGGTTGTTCGTACTAACAGACCCAACAGTTAAACAATGCGAAAGCCAATCGCCTGAGCCTGAAAGAGCCCGATTTCGTGCTACGGTCTCAGCAGGCAGATTCCACGCTGTATTTATATAATAGCTTTGATTAGGTCAATCGGAGTGCAAATAGCATATATACGGGTTTAGGAATTGTAATCGAATGTTTTTATAAATTTATAGTTCAAAACCTTCGCTACCGTCATCACTCCAATGTCAGAGTTAAAACAGTACTAAGAGAGCTAAAAAACAACGTCGTCAAGATGGGTCAACTTCTTGATCTCCCATCGAATGTAATACTGCTCATAGTAGACATACTGCCTCACCATGGTAAATTCAGGATAGCACAAACTTGCAGGAGCCTCCAAAAGCTCGCTATGACCAAGTTGTATGAGACTTGCTTTGTGAAGTTCTCCGAATACGCGGACACTTTCATCGTTTATCCGGGAGTTGAAGATAGTCACGCCACAGTGGATTATCTGGAATTTGAGAAGCATCGAGCCAGCGTAAGGTATGTAATGGTGGAGTATCTCAATATATCAAAGTAATACGACCTGTATTTCTAACGAGGCCTAATCTACTCTGGATAATAGACATCTCCAAGTCTGCTATTACGATCATACGGTCAAAAGCATATGGGATACCCTCCCGGTTCCTTTATTTGTCATAGGTCCCCCATTCGTCGAAGACATTGTGAAAGGGCTTCGAAGTATTTTCACACCTGAGCTTGTACAGGGTTTCCGAATCATGAGCCAAACGCCGGAAATGATGAACGGGATAAAATTTCCTGCCTCACAAGAGAATATATTTGATCTTCGAGCCGTTACCAATCTTACGAAAGGCTCAAATCTGCCAATCTCACATCTCGATTTTCAGAATCAACTCGAGCTTCTTGCTCCAGGGTTTACGAATCTAAAAAGATTTGATCTGGGCAGCCGCGGTTACCCTCCTCTGAAACTTCAAATCCAGGCGCTTCAGTTGGTTCTAGAAAATTGTTCTTGCTTGGAGCAACTCAAAATTGAACTGTTCTATAATGGTCCGAAGGAGTTGAATATGCTTACGGAAATTCTATCGGATGACGAATATAAACTCAAGGAGTCGCAACCATACCCAAAACTGACTAAACTAAGTCTCACATTGCGAGAGACCGAATACGACGAGGCCTTGAAACCGACATATTGCTTGCTCGACGTATTGTGCAGTTTGATCGTCGACTCCGCCAAAACTGTCAATCATTTCGAATTCGAGTTCGGGTTCACCCCACTACGTCCTGACAGTGACGCCATATACCAGGCACGAGAGAAGCGGCTGCCCAGAAACTCGGGAGCACCGATGTTAGATTTACGAAATGTGGAAAAGGCGAAGATAGGATTCGGTAAAGATGAGTTGAGTGAGATGATAGCCTCGGAATACTTCCATTTCGATAACATGGGAATGAAAGAGCTAGATATTGCCAATCTGGTACCGAAGAAAGACCGGGAAAATTCGGTACGTAGCACCTAACGGCTTGTGAATATTGAAAGGCAGTCTCACGCACAATTTAGAGACGGCTAATGAGGTCGGAAACTTGGGTCTTATAGGCTATAGAATATATCAAGGGATTTCCAAATATCGAGATAATTCAGCTAAGTTATTCGTATATGAATTTCTGGGTGTTCGGTTTTCTGGAGACGGTAGGGAAACTTGGGTCATTCAAAGAATTACGGCTTCAAGTAGAAAACTGCTATGCGGAAGAATGCATTGATGTTTTGGCAGGGATGCGGTACAACTTTGGCCCAGAGTGCTCGGTCAAGTTTGTAAAGAGACCTAACCGCCGAGAGCATAGGATCGAGGATGGGTACATAACAAAACTTTGAAGTCAGCGGGGGAAGAGGGAATGGAGGGGGGTTAAATCTGAAAGGGTGCCTCAAAGGTTTGAGCGCATAGGTAGACTATAGTCATACACAGCTGCTACTAGAGTAACTGGTTCCCTTTAGCCTCCAAGGGTTCATCATTGCTAAACTTGTCGAAAATGCTATTCGCGGTATTCGTGGGTAGTCTACTAGTGCCGACATGTTCCTGTAAGTCCACTGCTGTGGACTCGTAAGGAGCCACCTTTACGTTGAATTGCGGAAAAGCCCACATAGGCATCCCATTGTCGGGTTATTATTCTGCTTGCATGAATAATTAAGAAATCATGTTAGACAAGATGTTTTATATTTCACACCGTAATGATCAATCAAAGAGACTGTGGCATTATCAACGGTGTGGCAGCGGTTTTTAGTCTTGCATCGGCGAGGTATGGCGCCTTTGCTGTTTGGTACAGCTGTTCTATTGATCAATATTAATGTTTCGGGATCATGCGAAATATAGACTCACCTTGTAATCCTCTATTAATCCCACATATAATAATATTTGAACAAAGAAAGTTCGAGCATCACTGATGTGCGCCGCGTGTACGCAACTGTTCAACTATGGAATTTAATGAATTTATTTGTTAGATTTTGTTACGCTTGACTACCAGATGTCCTTCCTCAAACCCGTAATATCAATCTAAGGGTCTATTGGTCTGGTTCCTAACTAACAAAAAAAAAAGTTTGGGTCTATTGGTTTAACTTAGGGGTCCGTAGCTGAGTGGATGGTTAAGTCCAAGTAATATTTGGTATATAAATCGGCTTGGAGCCTGGATGCTGGCCAGGAGGCTTATCAAGAAGTCATACAAGACCTCCTTCCCCTAAACCACTTGATCCACAGCTTCTATCTATCCGGGGGTTCGAATTTTAATCAAAGGACTCAAGCTTGGTCCTGGGTAGACATGAAGAAGGCGGTTATGGCTCGACTTTTGGATCTTCCACCAGAAATACTACATCTCATTCTCGATGAGCTGCCCCGTCGAACTCGATACCACACGGCACTTACTTGCAAGTACCTAGGCCTATTAGCTGTTCCAAGACTTTATTCGGTTTGCTACTTCAAATACTGTGATCAGCGAGGGACATATGTTCTCTGTGGGCCAGTTGAGAAGACCACGGTGGACTGTCTTACATATGCGAAGTATTGCAAGGACGTCAAGTAGGTTACCTGGAAAGACTGTGAGATATTAGAGATTATAGTTTCCCTCTAACAATATTGCGGATTATCGTTAGACATCTTCGGATCAACCATTATTACTATTTCTGCGATAATATCTTCGAGCCTTATCCTCGACTGGGCGGGGAGTTGTATAGACCTGCTTCTAAAAAGATGAACTCTCCAGCATCACAGTATGCATCCTCGATTCCAAATCAGCTTAGTCTATTACTTCCTACATTCACAAGTCTAAGAACAATAGAACTGATGGAAGCCGGATGGGTCGCATCTGATCCCATGCGACAGATCCGAACGATCCAAATTGCTCTGAGTCTCTGCCAATCATTGAATGAGCTTTCTTTTGAAATCAACTATGATAGCCAGGATGAACTACCTGACTGGAGCGATTCTCAGATTGGAAGGGAACTAAATCCGAATCAATATTACCCTCGGTTGACAAGCTTAACAATCCAGCTAAACGACGGGGGTTATAACGGTGACTTGGAGCCAACGGAGACCTTGTTGAATTTAGTTTGCGGAATTCTTCACCGCTCCTCGAGGACGGTCAAACGATTCCGGTTTGAAATTAAGATAGGCATGGATGATGATGACTTGGAATTCGTTCCATGGCATTGGCCCCTAAGGAGCTCTGAGGAACCCTGGCTCGATTTGGATTTACCAGTAGTAGAAACGGTATACCTTGACTTGAGTGAAGAAACCCTATTTGAACACATCTTCTTCAAGTATTTCCACATTGACACAACCAAAGTAACTGGAATGACTTTGATAGGACCGTCTAGGTACCTAAAATGGGCACACGTTCAAGAAGACGAGGTAAATATATTGTTTTCATTCTGAAGCGGGATTAATAATTGGCTGACAAAGTTCAATGCATGTTAGGTACCTGACTCAGTCAAATTCCTCACCAAATTTCCGAGCTTGGAGGGTTTGAAATTATGGTATCCTGAGTGGGCCGACTGGATTGATGGTGCCTTTGAGGCGAAGCAAGCGCTTCTAGCTCTGAGAGAACTGCGAGTTTTACTGGAGTCGGATGATTTTATTCCAGAAGGGCAACAATCCAGTCTCTTTACAGAGATAATAGAGAAACATGGGTCTCAGTATAATCCACAGATTATCAAAGTTCCGGCCCCCACAAGTCTGCCGTTTGAAGATGTTATGCTGATATTCGACATCTGAGCTCGATACTCTTTAGCCCTCTGCGGGCCCCGACCCGGTATGGAGCGACTTTTTCTAGCCGCCATTTCTAGCTATATAGTTGCATGTAGTGACATTTGGTTTAAGTGCATACCACAAAGTTATCCATGTCCGTGAACTCGTTATAGAACTATGATCATCTGATACACAGGCTTAACTTGAACTCAATTACAACGCTAGCTTGGTATTTTGTAGATCTACGCATAATAGGGCGAGTGGGTTAACGTGATTAGTAGTCAGGATTCGCTTTGCTGCAGATATTTCTCGTACGGTGACGATGCTGTATTCATAAGAAATGCGATTTATTCCTTTACTATATCAAGGTCACTATCTTTCTAGGTTTGTGGTGTTACTGAGCATATATCTTAGCTTAATCAGCTATCATATTAATGGGAATGCAGCCTTTGCTGGAGGGGATTTCAAAAGCCTATGGTCCGAAGTATAAACTCGAGATTCACAAGGGAAACACTCATATAGATGGTCAGGGCAAAGGGTACTTTAGTTCTCTGGTTATACTTTACTTTTGACCCAGGGGGTAAATGTAGGGCGACGGAATGAAATTGGAGTATGGGGGTAGCATCACATGATTCAAAATTCAAAATCCAGTGCTGAATTCCAGTGTTTTAGGGTTGTTTTGTCTGTATTAGCTAAGTTTACAAGGAATTTGGTGTATTCAATGAAAATATTCATCAAATAAGCTGGACTTGGGGCATCTATTGAGAAAAATCAACAATGGTAGTTCTAGTTCTGACATGACAAAGATTGCACAAAAAATTAAATATTTGTTTTCTTATCGACATCACACGAGACTAAATTTTAGTTTGGCTACCAAACGATTTTGCCTTTTAGGCTTGCTGCATTTCGATTATCGTCCGCACAAATACAAATACAAATACAAATACAAACACACGATTTATATCTGTTGTATTTGTCTGAGGACCTCAGTTATGAACCAACCCAAAGACCTTAGGAACAGCGGCCGGTTTCTTTCGTGATTTCCTGAGAATTTTGTAAGTTTAAATATTCTGGTTGATACGATATGTCGATGAAAATTCTTCAAAGAAGATTTTTATCTCTCCAGCTCTCTAGAGAAGACCACCCTGGAAGCTTATGGAAGTACGGACAAAAATTATTTCTCCAAAACCTTCCTGCGGAGCTTTTATGGGTGGTTCTCGGATATCTGGATAATAATGATAAGTATCACACTAGCCTAACCTGCAGGCGTCTGAGCTCGCTCGAGATTTCTGCGATGTATTCTGGGTGTATATTCGACTTCTTAAAGGATATCGATACTGATAACTGGGTTATCCGGGTTGCCCCAATACCTGGTATGCCTGATTTTGTGCCATATATTAAATATGGAAATGCCGTGAGGTATATTTATCATTTTCGCGAGTCTATTGAGCGGGAAAGGACTAAAATGCTGTGTGGTGAGCAGGCGTGCCGATATCTATAACATCGGTACGAAGGTGTAGCCACCTCGATCTTCCTCTTCCGGGGTTTACAGGGCTCAAGAGAGTCAGCGTACAGCGAACAGAAGGCGAAACTGCGTCACTACAACAATACATGCGGAGTCTCAAGCAGATTCTAACGACTTGCCTGTCGCTCAAGATTCTCTACGTTGACTTTTTTTACAGTACTAGCGATGCGCTCGGCGCTGTGGAAGAGGAAGAGGGGGCGATTCTACAATCCTTAGGTACATACTCTCGTCTGTCAGAATTAACTATCCGTCTTGCGCATGTGGACTACAACGACGATCTCGCACCAACTTACTTTATTTTGGATATTCTTGCAATTTTGCTGGCGAGGTCTTCCCAAACTGTCCGAAATCTGAACTTTGGGCTCAGTATCCAGGGTTTCCATGAAAGTTTTGATATAGATATTTATCGCGATGGTGAGTGGCCTCTGGGCCCGCGGAGCCCAGGCCGGCCGGTGTTTAAACTGCCGCAGGTGGAAGAAGTCCAATTGGATCTCAGCGAAATCGCACTATGCCAACAGGTGTTCTCGGAATACTTTCATGTGGATGAGAAGAAAGTTATGGGACTGGAGCTACTTAATATACCTGAATTGGAGATTTATCCGATACAAAAGGTAAGTGCAGAGTGTTTAGATGCGACCCAGCGATTCTTCACATTGGAATATTGGTTGTAACTCGATGGCTTCCAAAACATCGTATAGGGTATTCTCTTTCTCTCAAAATTTCCAAGCCTAAACTCTATCAAACTCTGTTATCCAGCCCAAATGAATTGGATTGATATGGTATTTGAGGCTAGGGCTATCAAGATGCTGATGTAACTGCGAGAGTTTTGGCTTTTTATGGACACTGAACATCCAAGCGACGAAGCAATCCACAAGATGATAGGCAATTATGGCCCGAAATGCAAAGAGAACAAAGTTATAAAATACGCGGACCAGTCTAAAATCGACAATAGGATGACTTGGAGTGCTATGTTTAGGTTCTAAGGCTTGAAAGTTACAGGTTTACGATTGCCGGCTGTGGCAGTGAAGTGATAGCTCAAAGTTAGTCCACAAATGTAGGTTGCTGATCTAAGCATATAACGAATGCCTTTGTAAAATTCATTCCTACTTATTTAGACCCGGCTCAATAGCGAAATAAAAAATACTAAGTACTCAATTGATAAAATTATTTTGAGGTTGCTCAGGATCTAGCGTCATGATATCATTCGCTAACCACAGATGGGTAGATGAAGCATCGACTTGGCATCCTTGGGTCTTCCATTTTGTACGAATAAATCTAACTTAAAATAGATTAATTATTTTTTCCACTACAACTATACAAAGCATACTAGAAGTGTATAGAGGGAGAGCAGTTATCCCTCGTCTGAGCCTGAGGAAGTTATACGTAAGCCTGTGCGCGATGAACCTATGTCACCATCTGCCAGTGTTGCATTTTACGATTTTGAACAGAAATGGTCGTGAACCAGTCTTGGCAGTTGTAGATTATGAGTTCGCAAGCACACAGATTCTGGCGGCAATCTAGCGTCGAAGTTTAATCTCAGTCATAGAATACCCCCCAAGTCTTGAATTTAGTGGCTTTGTGGACAATTACTAAATTTGAAGGTGCATAGTTGTTATAAATGTGGACACAAGTCTATAGTTTGCAGGTTGAACCACGGTCCCATGTGCCCACGACAACCACCTGCAGCCCTCTGAATTACCCCCGTTCCGCGACGGCCGAACATGTGCGGAGTAAACGCGCGTGCAGTCTGACAACCACCAGAACCACCATCTTTTACTCTCGATCTTGATTTGGATATCAATCGATTTGATCTAAAACGGCAGAAACGGTAATCACAGTTAGAATATGCCCGAGTTTTGGGCCTGTCCTCCCGAGATCCTTGATCTCATTATAGATGAGCTGGCTGCAGAGCCCGTGAGTACGAGGGAACTTGCGTGTTCTACCCAACATCGCCTGTCTCGAAGAATCCTTCCGCTCGGATTGACATGTCGCTTCTTCTATCGCTTTCTTTTACCAAGGCTTTATTCCACTTGCGTTTTGGAGTTCCGAGGACCATCAGACAAGCTTGAGGGTCAAGTTTATCGCCTGTATGATAGGTCGGCTTTGAACACTTTAAGCACGTATAACGGCTTTCTCAGAAATGGAACCCTGGTGAGGTATGCTAATTTCTCTGATATGAAGCCACTACCACTCGGGAATGCATTCGCTAATCTCGAGATTAAAATAGAAATCTCGATATTAGATTTGAGCCAGTAGATTGGGAACTCTTAGGTGAAGATCTGATAACTAGTACATGGCCCGAATTCCAGGAGGTATCACAGTCGCTTCCCAAAGTTCTTGGAAAACTAGCCCCCAAATTCGATGGTCTAACTAGGGCCGTATTACGTTGGGATATCGACTCACGGGGCTCATTGGGAGAATTTGTGCACGGGGTCTATATAATACTCTCTCGTGTCGCGTCTTTGACGGCAATTGATTTGTCGATCCAATATGGTATCGATGACGAGGATGATTGGATTTCGGAGGGGATAGCAATCGATTATTCTGCCTCGATGGCACAGTTAACTGACTTGAATCTCTCAATCGAACCAAAGCTGTCAAGTTACGGTTACGAAGAGGATCCAATCGCTGTAGAAATATCGCAGTGTCTGTGGTTCATGGATACCCTGATCGATTTACTTAACTTGCCCTCTCAAACCACAAAGAGGTTGAGTTTTGAGTTTATGTTTGAGGAACTCGAAACCCCTCTTGGCCAACTATGGATAACCGACGGAAAAATCATCGCAACTAAAACTGGGAAAAAATTGCAGCTTCCTCTACTTTGCGACTTGTATCTTACCCCCGACAACGGATGCCGATTCGCTTTTGAGCAATATTTAGAATTTCCTTTCGAAAAAGTCACAAATTTGGGGTTGCAATTGGCTACATACAGTGGAGTTACTTGGACAAAGGTGCGTATCTCTTATGATTGTGATGTTATTGATTTCCTTTTTCTAGATTTACAAGACTATTTTCTGTACATACAGAGTATATATATTGAGAACCCTCACTAATGCTTTATTTTGATATATTCAAATTTAGGAGGTATCCTTTGCATCAAGTTTTCGAAACTTGAAGGTTATCAATCTATATCTCCCGCGAAATATAAAGTTAGTAGAAGGATTTTTCGCTTCGCTACCACGCCTTCCTCGCCTGAAAGAACTTACCGTCTTTTTGTTCCATTCGTCCTCTCAAGTAATAGCGATCATGGACAGATTTGAGAAAGAACCCAAGGTCCAAATCAAGAAGTCCGTTCATGAGGCTGGATATGTGACCATACACCTATGCCTCTGAAGGAATCGAAGGAGTTTCGGTGAATTAAGATATCCATCCGATTATCAACTTATTATGTACACTGTGCGCATGTGCCGTGCTATTGGAGCTTCTTATGCAGCCAGGTGCTTTCCAAGGATTTAGGATTAATTACCGTATATACCGTTCTTATAATTATGCCTGCAAGTCCTGAAGCTTTGGTTACCCCTGTCAGCCGTTTGTTGGTGCATCTTTACGCGAGACACAGGCACGTGACAAGGTACCAAAGCCAAGAGAACGCTCGCACTCCCAATTTGATGATTATGAACAGCTAGGCGCTTACTACGGCGTCCAACCTTAAGTCTGAATATGATCTCTGTCCGGTATTCACACATATCATACAAATAACTAGGGTACAACTGACGCTTGAGCTCGAGGGCAAGCGTAAGACGCACAGCAAAGGTTACCATCGCATTAATTTTTGGCCCTCCCGTGCTGCAGGCGCATCTGCCTTCCCGATGCCCCTCCTTTTCGAGCTCCCCAATGAGATCATGGACCTGATTTTAGGCGAGCTTGGGGGGTCTATCGAATGTCAGATGAATCTTATGGCAACTTGTCGTCGTTTCCGCCAACTTGTTCTTCCACAGGTCTATTCGACCTGTTCCATATACTTTGGACATGGAACCAGAACATCGAAACACATTCTAACTGATGGCTCTACTCGTTACTTTTCGAACCTATATCGACTCTGCCCAGAGTACGGAGCCTTGGCCAAGTAAGCTTTATACCTTTAGTTTCTAGCTTTCGGGTCCCAAGGGAAGCAGTCGAGCTGATTGGATGAAAATTATTTATAAGAACACTTAACGTACAGTTTGATATTATCTCTACTGTTGAGTGGAAAGACTTCTTCTACCCGACTAGGTCCATATATCCTGTTCTTGAGCAACTGCTGCCTCATTTCAATGCTCTAAAAATTGCCCGCCTGCATGGTACTGTCGGCGCTCTAGGTGTTAGTCTTGGAGATTTCCATAACGCGGTTCGCATGGTTCTAGCATGCCCCTCATTGAGAGAGCTTTTTATTACTTTCACTTTTCACAGAATCGATGAAAGACTAAGGGAAGCTGAAGAGACGGAACTTAGGTGTGACAAGCCCCTTGCGGACTTGGAAAAATTGGATGTCTCTATATGTGAAACAGGATGGGAGGATGCGACGGAGAAGTCCAGTTCATGGCTGATGGATAAACTTTCGTCCATCCTTGGAGGTTCTTGTCAGAATTTGAAGTCTTTGTCTTTCTTATATATGGTCCTTGGCTATGACTCCCATATCTTATATGATCTGCGCGAGGTCCAGAAAGATCCCAACCAAGGTGGCAAGCAATTGGTATTGTCTCAACTAAGAGAGCTGAATTTAAGCATGGGAAACGCTACTAGATGGATTTTCGACAAATACGCTAATTTCGATCCTAGAAATATTCGTTCGTTAACATTGACCAAAGGCCATCAGGCCCTCTCACAGGAGGTACAGTCGATTCTTTCCATCTTCTGAAAATCCCCCCCCCCTCTACAAATTCGATGTATATCGCAGCTAACCCTCAGAAATTCGCGGTTAGGTTATGATCTTTCTCCGGGATTTCACTTTCCTCTCAGAGCTTCATATACATTGGGGCTCTCCTGCTGAAGCGACCTTTGAGGTCTGGAAAGATAGTCTGCTTCTCATACAGCACCAGTGCCCGAATTTGAGAAAAGCCATCATCACTATTCCATTTACAGGCTCGCAGCCTGACATTACAAATATTCTAAAGCCATTTGAGGAAAATTACAAGGTCCAGATCGAGAAAGTCGAAGATTCTAGTCCTCTAATTAAAAATTTCAGGGTTTTTCTATATCCTCAGTTATCAAACGGATATAAAGTATCTTGAAGTCACGGAAGTCTATTTTCACGCGCGGCCACGTGGGGGAATGCTTATAACTACATGCGTACGCGATCGCGGTGAATTTTTCATAAAATAGACTGACCTTCACAAAGCTGATATTTTATTTACCTGGTTAAGTTTCATTGACATTGAGTGATTTATATAATTACTTATCCTCAGATAACTATACTCGAACAAGGCCACTTTTTCCTTTCCAACATCCATCTTGAGCATCATTTTTTATAACCCTACTAGTTGAGTAGTTTGAAATAGTACAAAAAATTCCAGGGATACTTGAAAATCCCACTATCGTCGCCATATTACTAGATGTTTTTGCGCAAAAGCTTTTTTATATTCTGTGGATGTCCAGTCCGCTCAGGATATCGACCCCAACATCACTACATCTTTAAAATGCTGAATATACTCGATCTTCCGACGGAAATGGTTGAGGCTATTCTTTATGCAGTAGTCGAGCCTCCAGAGATCGTATATCCTACGGATTCGGAACGAGCTTGCACGTCCACTGATTCCGCTCGAGTTCAGAGAATTTGTCTGACATGCCGGCGATTTTATAAGATAGCCGGAAAAACCTCTCTACCAAACATGCGTGGTTAGCTATATCAAAATGAGAGGAATGCTCGAGACTTTTGACCCGTGGACTGAAATGGGACCTTCAGTCTCCGTATCACCACAGGATTTACGACTGAGATATCGAAATAAAGATTACTATGGAAGCTTCATAAAGAACGGGAGTTGTCTCAAGTAGATTTTTCTTTGATATCTTGATTCTAGCACTTTAATGTTTACTTCTTCGTCCCACCTATCTGTGTTTATGCTCTAAAAGGTACTTATGGTGTCGCAGAATTAATTAATTTATTTATCATCTAGAGCGCTTCACATCGGATCCGCGGAATCATTTCTCCACATACCACGGGGTTTTAGACGACAAGTCCACCGCATCAGTTCTCTGAACCAGATGCTCACTAGCCTATTTAAAGTCTTTATCAATCAGCCGTTCATCCGTCGACTACGCTGTCTATCTTACCGACCCTTTTCGCTCTCTGCAATCCGTCTTGATGAGATGCCCCACGCTATAAAAACTATCCGTCTCCATCACGTTCTGCGAGCATGAGCCGGGAGTATCTGACGAACTCTTCCAGAGCACCGTCGGCTGCGGTCAAAACCCTTGTTTCGATTATCCGGTCCTGAAAGAACTGGCGGTCTCAATCGACTACAGGACATAGCCCTATACAAAGTCCAAACCAATAAACCTATGGCCACTTGAGCTGCTGGCGATAGCACTAAATTAATCTTCCCGATCAGTGCGCGATTTTTCATTCTCGTGCATCGCGAGCATATACACCCCGAAGTCCATCATTTCGTTCCTTTTGCCAATCTGGGGCATACACAAAATTACAGAATGGAATCAGATTACACGGAATTCCACTTACGGTTGGATGGCAAACAGTGGAAGATATGAAAATCCGGCAATTGACCCTTGGATTTGAATTGGGACACATTGAAGGCGTTTGATAAATATTTCGATATCGATTTTGATACGATGGTGGACGTCACACTTAAAATAGGATGTGATGGGCGCTGGGAAAGGGTATGTTCTAGTCCTATCTGTAATTATTTTCTTCTTTTCTTTTTGTGGAATGAGGACTGAGGACAAGGGGATATATAGGCTGTTGATATGATGAACCTCGACCAGCTTTCAAAATTCCAGATTGTCCAAGTACACACTCAGGTCGAAGGAAACAGAATGAACAAACTTCTAAACGCCGTGGACGAAAAGACATACATAGCAGAATGCGAGAAACTCGAACTAGTCAAAGCCTCGGTTCAGTCTTACCTACGATCCGAACTCGATCGGGATACTTTCTTTTCAGCCATTCAGACCGGGTATATATATCAACTGTATGCGCCCTTATGTAGCTTCCTTCTACGTTTCTAATATGACTCTTTCTGAAACGTTGATGAAGAGAACTTACGCTCTCCAGGTCGAAATAATGTAGGCGGCGGCTTGGTACCCAATTGGATATTAGGCCATACAGATGTAGGAGCCATGACCCTGTTGTCAAATCGGTGGTGGTTAGTCCAAATTACCTAGCACATACACTTCGACCGATCTATCTTAATTTTCTCGACGCTTGACTTTGCTATATGGACGCAATTATTCCTTCACTGCGTTGAACCAAGTTATAGGATATCGATGTCATATCAAATTTTGTTGCTGTTGTATTTGGGGGGCGCCGGCAGGCGTGCGGAAATCTAGTCTATATAGGGCTCTATTCAATGCTATCGTCGTTTACATTCTGCCACGGCTCTATCCATCACGTTATATTACACCTCTAATAGCTCAATCGGTTAAAGTCTGGTCTTTTAAATCAATAGAGCTCATGCAATATCGATCTACGGATTCAGATATAGACTTATAACTGTACGGAAATATTTGAGAACGTGGATCATGATGATACGCCTGTGATACTCTGAAAGATATAAAACCGCTTTTTGCCTCTCAAAGCTAGCGGCTGGATGTATTAATTCATTTTGAAAATAAAAACCCCGTGGAGAGAGAGAGGTACTACCGAAGAACAATATCTGTCCCTGAATTATAGGAACAGAGAGCAGAAAAAACAACCGTTGAAGGATGAAAGGAGAAAGGAAGACGTCTCGGTCATATACGCAATTGGGGAAAATATAATTTGTGAGCCAAAAAAAAAAAAAAAAAAAAAAAAGTAGAAGATGTTAAGGAAACAACGAGAGGGGATATCCGTGTGCGTATAAATTTGCGAGAATAAATAAAGGGGATATTCAAAATAACAGACAACAGCCCATATTGAAAAAGAGTCCGACAAAGCTCTCGGATTGTGATTGGAAGAGACAGACCTAACGGTTTGGATAAGGGAAAGGCTAAAAAGAACCCGACGGAAGGTGATGGAAGTATTCACACAAATGGAAGAAATGAGAGGAGGAAAAGGAAAAGGACAAGAACAAAACCGTAGGGTAAAGCGCATAAGCAATAAGTTATTTTTGACGTATACAATGCTTTTTCCATATGCAAAAACAAAAACACTCACTAAACAAAAAAGAAAATTAAAAAAGCCGTATCGAGTTAAGAGAACGAGACAAAAGAAATGAAAGTCATAAGATGTGTTTTAATCATCGATCCCGAACATCTTCCTCAGCCCCCTAAACTTCTTCTTCTTGGCTGCCTTTGGGGCTCCGTAAACCCCGCCATTAGGCTCCACAACTTGTGCCTTTCCATTTCCATTAACTGCGCCGTCATCGACAGGATCGCTGTTTAGGACATGCTCCTCTTCATCCTCCTCCTGTAACTCAGCCAGTCGCCCATGTGTCAGGTTCCGGTTTCCGCCGCTAACTCCACCGGGACTACCGATTAGGGTCGAGGTTCCCAAGCTTGGTGTCCACGTTTTTGCACTGCCAATACTATTGACACTACCGCCGCTAAGTCTTCTAAACTTCTTGAGCTGCTGGCTCCTCTGCTGTGCGGTGGAAGCACTCATCGGGGACGAAAAGTGATCGGGATCGGTTACGCGTCTGTCGACTGCCGGTGGCAAATCTGTAACAAGTGGAGGAGGAGGAGGATGAGCCATCATCGAGTTAGCCCTACTAACAGGTCTCGAGCCCGTCCCAGTCTTCCGCTTGGACCCAAAGCTCCACCATTTCTTCTTCGGCGGAATATCAGCGGAAATTTCGGTAGCGAATGCGTAGTTCTCTCCGTTTGCGGTCGCAGGTGCCCAGGATGAGTCTTTCAAGCCGTTCTGGGGTGCCTTGTTTGCCTTGTTTCCATTTGTTTGTGCGACGGGTTGTTCGTCATCAGATGAGTCCGGTGTCAGGGGTCTGTAGGTATTAGCAGGCTGTGTTCGAGGAGCTGTAGGAAGCTGGATATCTTCTTCATCCGAAGAATCCTCAAATCGGCTTTTGAATCCTCCAAATCCACTCCTTCCAGTGTTCGCTGTTCCCTTTGGTGTGAAACCCAGGCTCGAGTGTGGTCTTCCTGTAGCGGGTCCAGAACTGCTGCCGCTCCTCAACGTTGACTTGCCCAAAAACCGACTCTTTTTCTCTGCCTTCGCGGGCGTCCTAAGAGACTTTACTCGATCGTCGTCAGAGCTATCAGGTGAATAATTTCGCCTGCGTGGTTCACCAGTTCCGATCGTCCTTCCCGTTCTAAAACCGCTTTCGAATCGGGAGGAATCGCTTGTATTAGCCCATTTGCTTGCCGCGAGACCGGGTTCCTGAGGTGAGATAGCTGAGGACGGCGGCACGCGCCCAGTGGAGTCGCGCATCGACGTGCGCATAGAGAACCCTTGCGTGCGGCGGGCCGATCTTCGATGAGGGTTTTCCCGTTGGAAAGAGGACTCAGAATCATCTGAGTCGATAGAGAGCCGCCTTTGTGGAGCCGGTGGTTGAGCGATAGGAGCACGTGCTGGTTTAGATTTCGAGAGCCTCCTTCCGGTAGTCGGGGCCGTAACTGGGGCTGGTACCGGTGCTGGAACTGCCTTAGTCTTCTTTGGTTTCGGTGCGTACTGAGATTCGGCAAGATCACTCCTCGGTTTGGTGGCCTTAGCAGCTTTTGTTGCAGATTTTGTAGTCTCCGGCTTCGAAACTCCGTTCGTGGCTTTGGCTACAACCGGTGGCGGTGGAGCTTGCACTTGCACAACCGGAGGAGATGGGGATGATGTGAGCCCAGCGCTGATGACCTTCGACGATACTAGCTTGATTGGCTTCGGAGATAGAATCGTATTGGTAGGTTCTCTCTCATCATTTATAGCCTCCTCTGGCAACAAGCCACCTACGACCTGTGGTGGAAAACTTCGAGGCGGTGTGGTGACTGCTGCTGGTTGATCTGCAACTTCTGAGATACTCGGGAGCACCACATTGTCAACAACTGTGGATTGACCGTTGGTTGTGATTGCGATGCCCGGACCGTTGTGAACATGGGCTGTTGTAACTCCAATGACCGCTCCAGAGCCCGTCGCTGAAAGAACGACATGATCGAGATCCTCGTACGCATCCGAGAAGTGGTCTTCATCCTCTCCAGAATCATCCTTAAAAATCGGGCGGCCGTGTGCGATATTCTCGGATAGCGTTGTTGAGGTATCGGTTGGAGGTGGTGGGTATATTGGCCTGACCTCGACAACAGGTGGTGTGTGGCCAGCAGCGATTTGGGCATCCCTAGGTTCCTCCGGTATAGATGTGCTAGCAGTAAGTAGTACAGGAGAAGCAGAGGTTGGAGGGGGGGTTGACATAGCTAGCGGAGGAGTGGCGACAGCAGCGACAATCGGGACTGCCTTCGCGTACTCCACAGCTGGCGGTGCTTCGCCCTCGCTTTCAAGATCATCATCGCTGATCGATGGTGCAGGGCTCATGCTGCTAACCTCTGGGGCAAGTGGATCGTGGCTTCCCTTCTTCTGAGGCACTGGTGAGTGTCTGCCAGCGTCTTTCTTCCCCTTTCCTTTGGTAAGCTTCCCGAGCAGGCCAGCCCCGATCAACCCTCCCAGCCTATGGTCTGCAGAATGATCAATCGGTACCGCTGCCGGGGCGGCGGCTACAGAATTTGGCTCAGGCGACGGCGTCCTCTCTACTCTCATCCGGCTTACACTACTGAATGAAACGGCTCCCACGGACTTAGTCACACCCTTCTTCTCCGTGACTTTGTCCAAAGCACTGTGGATAGGCTTGTAATGATAAGAATCATCATCCATCTCTACAACGCTCGGATCTTCTGAAAAGCTGACTCTGACAGCCTTCCGTTTACCGTGCCCTCCTACAGAGCCATCTTCGGCTGACAAGATCGACGATCGGTCGCTACCCTCGTGATGTTGCGTGTGCTTCATCGCCGACTTAGCGGGGCTAACGCTTCGTGGCGGTGGGGAATGTCGTTTTACGGGGCGCGGAGAGTGTGTTTCCCTTGGTGGCGGAGAGGTCCTTATCTTGGGCTTCAACGCGGCTCCATTGGTCTTTGCTGGGGCGTTGGCTTCCTCTTCGCTAGTATCGCCTTCGAATAGTCGGGGTGGTGGGTGTAGTTTATCGGTATATGGAGGTGTCGGGGGAGTTGTGTGGATGACAACGGCCTGGGCAACTTCTTCAGTTAGTGTCGCCGATGATGGAGGCGATCCCTTTGAGTCCGCTACGGCGGTATTCTTCGTCGCGATCGCTTCAACGGCTGGTCCTTTCGCTGGTGTCGCTGTTGAACCTGTAAGTTTTTCCAGTGTTTTCTTCCTCTCGACTGAACTCTTCTTGGGTGGTTCAGGAGAAGTGACTTGGGCTAGTCGCATGCGCTCCTTCTCCAGTATCGGACTGCTGGGCAGTGCTGGAACGCCATCTCTGCCAGGAATAATCACGCTCTCCGGCACAGGCCTCTTCTTCTTTTTCTTCTTCCCGTCGGCTTTTGGAGTCTGATCCCCAGATTCTTCAGGTATACTTTCCAGGTCGCTCGTAAAGCTAGTAATCGAGTTCACCGAACCGTTATACTGATGTCGCGTGTAAATCTGCTGCTCCTCTTCCTCCTCCTCCTGTCGGGCGATTTCTTCCTGTCTTTCCGCCGCGAACGCCTCGTCTTCATCGAGATAGGTGTCAGGTTCCCGCTCCGGCTCCAGATCAGAGTCAGATTCCGAATCCTGGGCCGCTGCTGCCGCTGCCCGTTTCTTTGCTCTGGAGCTTTCGAGTAACACTGGCTTGCCAGCGGCTTTGGCCTGCTGTTCTCGCATAATCTGCAATGCCAATGCCTTTACAGCATCCGAAGGGCCTGCAGCAGCACGTGGTGCCTCCTGTTTCGGTGCGTGAGAGGACTCTCGGAGCGCGGATGTCGCTGCCGCTCCTGAAGCTAGTCGCTGCCGTTCTTTTGCTTCGTCAATGATCGGCCCCATATCGTCTCGTACCGTAGTCCTCATTGTGCCTCTTACGAGCATACCGCCTTGAGTATCGGAGTGAGTTTGAGCGCGGATGTTCTTCTTCTTGACAGGCGCCTTGGCAGCGGCTTCTACAGGTGTGCTGCGTAGCGATTTCTTGAGGTGCACTGTACCGTCGTCAATTGGTTCGACTGACTTTTTTCGGAGCGATTTCTTGAAGTTGTTGGGTGGCGGTCGTGGTGGTTCTTCTATCTCGTCTTCTTTTTCGTCGGGTTCTGAGCCTGGGTACGCCCGGGTGGGTAGTTGATCCCCTTCCTCTTCGTCAGATTCGCTCGAGTATACCGGCTCAACTAGCTTTGGCTTTGGCTTTGGCTTGGCTTTTGGTTGCGATTGCGATTTCTTGGGTCCGGTCGAGGCTAATACTGCCGCTGTGACGACAGGCGAAAGGGGATTTGTGGGTTCAGGAGAAGGTTTTGGTTTCGAAGCTGGCTTACGGGCTTTCGGAGCTGTGAATTATCAGCATATACACGCACTATTAGAGGGTCCTTTGTATATTTTACACTCACCCTTCCTGACTTCCCTCACCAGCTCTTCCTCTTCTGCTGGCTCCCTAGCAGCCTTAACCTTAGGCCCGCTCTTAGCCGTAGTCTTGGGCGTCGCTTTTGAGGCTTTCGGTGTATGCTTCGATTCCAATTGTCCCAACGTCTTCACCGTTGTTGCTGGTGCCCTGTGATGATCCTCAATTGGTACCCTTTTCCCTGCTCCCTTTGTCGGTGACGCCACTACCTCCCTACTGATGGGTCTCTGCCTGCTCCCCGGCCGACTACTACTGCTCGCTCCGTGTTCGTCGCCTCCTCGTAGCCATCCTATCCTCTCCGTCATGCTAGAATCACTCCCTCTTCTAACCATCGGTGAAGCGAAGCCGGGAGGGGCGCTGGTTATACTGCTGATACTCCCCCGTCGCTCCATTCGACGAGTGACGAGGGAGGCAGGGGATGTGACCTGTTTCGGAGAGGCATGGAGGGCGGCGGCGGCGGCGGCGGCGGATAAGGTGGGAGTTTGCGATCGGGGCGGGACGATTGCGCGGGCAGCGGCGAGGGCGAATTGGTTTGTCGGTTGGGGGGGAGTGTGCTGATAAAGAGTGTAATGCATGGTTAGCTGATATGGATCCGGTCGACCTCTTCAGTCTTGGTGATCGTTGTTCTTTAGAGGAATATGTGGCAGGGCATGTGGGATGATTGCATGGGATGGAGGCCGGGAACGTGGGCAGAAACGTGAGGATTGGTATTTTTGGAGAAGGATTTCCTTTCGAGGGGGAGAGAGAATGATATGATCGGGGGTGGTGAGGTGGATTTTGGGACGGGGATCCAAACACGCTCGAGTCACCGCCTTCAAAGCAAAACCTCAAACCGAAAAAGGGAACCCAAAGTAAAGAAGAATAGAATAAAACAAAAATAAAAATAAATTAAAGAAGATGGAACGAAAGGAAGGAATCGAATTAAATGGGAATACACTAATTAAACTTCAAGAGAGGAAAACCTAACAGAAAAGAAAAGAAAAAAAGCGGATGGCGTACCTGCTGCCTTTTAGACTTCTTATGGCCGAACATCGTGGCGCCTCTTCTCCCTTCGATCTCGTGGAAGAAAACCGCCCACGGCGCTGCCTCCTTCTCACTCTCACGCTCTCACTCTCGCTGTTGAAAAGATAAGTATTGGCACCATGCAGGCCTTTACTAGTCCAAATTCGAAATTCGCCGTGACGTAGAGGAAGATGCACGAAAGAAGTCCCTTTTTTTATAACAAGGTTGTTCGGACGACAGAAACGTATGCGAGGAATGTGCGCAGGAAACGGCGGAAATTGGGATTTGGTGGTCTCTCTTCCTATCTCTCTCTCGCTCTCGCTCTAACTCTCGGCTGCGAGGGATGACGAACAAAACATGTCAACTTTGGCTGGCTCCGGACGCCATGGCGGGCTGTTGTTTGGGGGGGGCAAAGACAAACCTGTTCTCGAAAGGCTGCCGGCTAGCACAGATACTTTGGACCAAGTCCAGCCCAAGTACTCGATTTTGATACAAAAGGAACGGAAAAGTGTGGGTGACGCTGGACGGCCGTGGGGGAAGAAGAATATTAGTGCTATGTCGAGGGAATTAAACATCTACGGAATTAAAAAAATATAGATAACAAAAAGAAGAGGAAAGGACAACGGTATTATAACAATGCGATACGACGGAAACCGAAGAAGGATAAGAGAAGAGAGAAGAGAAGAGAAGAGATTCAGGAACCGAAGAGAATCAGCAGAGGATCTGTTAATAACAGGAAACCCAGCCGAACAGCCCCGGTCGACGACCCACCCTGATTTTTGCTATATTACATATTGCGTCGCCAAGTACCAGGATAAGCAAGTGCGCGGTGGATGGGACTTGAGAATCTGATGATTTCGATTCGAGCAGCCCTTCGGAATCAAATCTCAGCGCTGGTCGGATCGTGTTTGGGAATCAATCAGACAAATCGGTTGGTTGCGATGATATCACTTTCGAATTTTCGGGCTTCCAAAATAGCAGCTCGTGAGCGAGTATTAACATTTCAGAGGTGGCCTGGATAGAATATTACAGCATCTCCCTTGAAACCTTAGCTGAGCAACCTTTTTGTTATGGATTGTGCCCCTCAGCCTCCCCCAAAATTAAACAAAACATCCAATTTCAAGATTCCGATCTTTTGATGCCCCGGAATCCCAATATCCTCTTGACGGGGCCAATTAATAACTTGAGCAGTTCCTTGATAATTATATATGTATCAATCGATCAGGGTCCGATTAGCTTAAAAAAGAGTCCCTCACATCAATTACCCCTCGCGCTCGTTTACTATGTAAGTCAGGTTCGGGGCCTCGAGACTAATGCTTCCGCCGATTGATAAGTTTCGTGTATCAACGGAGCAGACGTGCTCTCTTTCAGAAAAAAATCCGGGTCCTTCCCCTGGTTCCTTTCCAAACCAGGCTGTCGCAAGCGTGGGCTCTATGACGCAAACAGGCTAGCCGTGCTGCACCCGCAGGCCAATAATCGGATTTCCAGTTGACCAGGCCAAGTCGGAGATTATTCTTTTAGAGATCAACCGATGGCTGGAAATCAGAGTGGAGAAGAAAATGTA
>JAJTTS010000005.1:1313132-1432621 GCA_036971165.1 Arthrobotrys iridis
CCGGAGGCCGACAGAGAAACCTGGATTATTAATATATGGATGCGACTTTATTAGCGATATATCTCTGCCAGTCAGAGAGTGTTCGAATTTGAAGAGGAGGGGGAACCGTTTTTCTCGTCTGACCCATAGTTTCTTCCCCCCCGGTCAACCTTTTTTTCTCTCTTCGCATCCCGTCCGTTCAAAAATATGATTATATCATGATGGTGTGCAAATACAAATGTGAATATACCGTCGACGGTTCTCCAGACAAGGGAAGCGGGAAGGGAGAGACCATGTCAAAAAAAAAAAAAAAAAAGTGCGGTGTACCTAGGTTCCCTGTACTCCTAGGTACCCACATCCGGGATGATCCAGAGATAGTCTGCTTCGCATGATATCCACGAGCTTCTTATTGGCCGAGTCCATCCGATTTCAGAGAGGTTCTATCTATCCCACGATTCGGCGTTTGTAAATATCTGACCTCATCCCAACTAACGAATCGAAACTTTGCCAGTTCACAGGTTTCAGCCACCCTACCAATAACAGAAGTATATAGAAGGGGGGAAAACCCTTCTCAGCCCTCGCCACGACGACGTGCATGATTGATACTCTTTTCTTAGCTATAGCCGTAAAATCTCAGGCCTTGTTGTTATTTCCGCTTGTTCTTTCAAGTTCCCAGGAATACGGGACTTCAGCCCTATGCGAGAGTATGTATACAACGGGAGCATAAGATCGTTTTAATGGATATTTCAAATTCTTGGAGCCTTTTATTTTGAGTTGTCGCATCGCTTAAAGAACAGTTTGCTATGCATATATGCGGCTGGGAACTCAGGTACACTGCTTGGGAAAGATAACAAGAACACCCAAAGAAATCATAGTATAGTTTAGATGCTCAATCCATTGTATGCTCATTTCGGTTAGAGGGAAAAAAAAAAGAAGAAGAGAAGAAAAGGGGGAAAAAATCTTTTGGTCATGACGGGTCATCGGAGAGCACTCGACATTTTCAAAGGTTCTTGTTCTGAAAAAGGAAATTCGTTAAGAAAGAAAATGCAACAAATACAACAACATTGGAAAGACTGTGAGAGAGAGAAAGAAAAAAACCAGCTGGGCGAGTGAATTTAACTGTACAAAGACAAAGCGAACATCAACTGGTGGACATCACAAAATGCTCATCCGAACATCAAGCAGGGTCGAACAAAAAAAAAAAAAACCAAGTCGTAATCAGTTATATAATCTCGTCAAGTCTTCATGCTCATCACCTATAATACGCAGCTCCCTCTCTTCTTCCGAACCTCGAACCGGCAGCTGGTTGCTGTGTTGGTGGTGGTCCGGGGAGCGCATTTGCACCAGTCCTCTGGAACCTTGTATGATCGGGCATTGGCAAAGGAGGATTGCGCCTCTCTGCCGGAACCTGTGGCCAAGCACCAGGCATCGGTGGTCCGGCAGAGGGTGGTTCTCGATACGGGAACGGCTTCTGCTCCTGGTTGACTACCGGCCTTAGCGGGTTCGGTGGACCTTTCCTGGAACCGTAGTCATCAAGCCCGAATTCAGCGGAGAACTGCCGTTCACCCCGCGAACGAGCACGGCGACGATCGTGTCTCGCGGCTATCACATCGGCCATGTTAGCACTAAACCGCTGGTAGGATAATGTAGATGAGGGCGGATAATTACCTCGAATCCTCGCTGTCAAGTCCATGAGCTCATCGATCTGAGGTGGCTGAAGGATCTCAAGCACCGTGAACTTATCACCGGTGTCCTCATAGCGGTAGCCGAGCTCCTCGAGCGCTTGTCTGGTAACAATCTTCCTCGAAATCAGAGTGTGTCGAGGCTCACCCCCTCCCGGTGTCTGTGGCACCTGCCCTGCAGCGCCAGCCGGAGGCGGTGCCGTGATTTGCAATGGAACCTTCGCTCTAGATCTGGGAAGTGCATTTCCCAAGCTCATGCTCCTAGGTCGCTGTTTCATATTGAACTTCCTTTCCATCCTTGAAAACTCCTCCATGTCAATCTCTGGCGACGTTGGGGGTGAAGAAGAGATATCAGTGCGGAACCGCCTCATCTTCTCCTCATACTCACGTTCTCTGTCTGTCATGGCAGCTGTGGTTCTCGTTCTGGTGCCTTCGGGGGGCGCTCCGAGCAGCCGCTCTCCACTGTCACCATCACGTTCTCGTTCGCGCTCTCTCCTACGAGACGAACCACGCTGGTTGATCGTGATCGATGGACCCCGTCGTTTACTTCCGTTATTGAGGGAAATATCTACGTCCTGACCACCACCAAGATCCAGTCTCACAGCTGTACCTACACCGGGATCGATGGGACCAACTGATCGTCGACGTCTGTACGACTCTCGAGGACCCACAGACTTTGAACGCCGGACCAAAGCACCGGCCGGCGGTGTCGGGGTTTCCGTCTTGTCCGCCTGACTCAAAGACTCAAACCTCCCTATTGACGACGACCGCCGAAGGAGATCCGGATGCGGGCCTCTGGTCTCACGGCGCCCGTGCCGTGGCTGCTGCTCCTGCAGCGCCATTCTGTCTCGAGCTATCCTTTCCTGCATCAGACGATCTTGCGCTGCCATCCGCTCCTGCGCTGCCATCCTTTCCTGCGCTGCCATACGGTCCTGCGCTGCCATTCGTTCCTGTGCCATCTGCTCCTGAGCCTGCGCTAGACGTTCCCGCGACATGGAACGCTGGTACGCCGCAGTTTTTTCAGACTGAGAGTAGTACTCTGGCCCTCTACGATCACGTCCATGCCTCCCCATCAACTCGTCCCGTCTCCATTCGCTGCCCTCCGGTGATGATGGACGTCGGAGGGACTTTGTCCGGGGCGCGGACCGGGCTGGGACCATAACCCCGCGAGAGCGGTCGTCGTCTTGAAACCTCGGATCCATATTTTCCTCATCATCTTCGCCTCCGTAAGGCCCGGCGAGCCTATACCCGCGAGGTAGATAATGCGATAACCGATCCAAAGACTTTGACGGAGGACGTTGGTGAGCGTGAAACGCAGCGGCGGTTTGGACATGTTGACGGTGGATGCCGTAGGTTGACGCGGAGGTCGTGGTTTGGGAGTACGAGCTATCCGTCGGAGACGGTTCTCGTTGGCCGCGTGGGTGTCCGCGATGGGAAGGTTGTGGTGGTGGTGCTCCGCCGCCGCCGCTTCTCCCCGCCGCTACATTTGCAGCGTAAGTGTTATACCGTGCCTGCGGGTGTTGTTGTTGCGGCGGGGGTTGTTGGTGATGTCCGCCGCCGCCGCCGCCATGGTTTCGTCGATGATCAGCTAGCGATATTCGCTGGAAGTCTTCGGAGACGCTGTCGTCGGTGAAGGAATCGTCGCCGTAATATGTGGATGACCAGTCATCCGACATATCACCACGGTGGTGGGACGGGGCTGGAGCTGCGGAGGCTCCTGCACCGGCGCCACCGCCACCGCCATATGCGCCGTAGAGCTGAGCAGCGTTACCGGTAGATGCGCGGTATGGATTCCTAGCTGCCGGTTGGCGCTGGTTACGGAAGTCCGAACGGTGGTAGTTATGCTGAGGATGACCAGACATGATTTTTTTGGAATGTTGAGTCTTTATTTTTATGTTTATTTTGCCCCGCCTTGGGATGAGGGTTTGCGGGCTTTTTTTTTAGGAGAGATGTTGTGACACCCTTATGACGATATTTGGGAGAAACAAGCGATCTAGGAGTCTTTTTATTTTCCAATTAGACAAGGCGGAGAGGAAAAAAGATAGAAGGAGCTGGAGAGAAAGGGAGGGAGAGAAGAGAAACAGCGGGATATATGAGACCGGTATCAGAATAGTCTGTAGATTCAATACGGACGTCTCAGGGCATGTGAAGGAGGAGGAAGAAGAGCGGAGTTCTTGCGGGAGAGATATTAAAATCGGGTAGGTTAGTGTATCATACGCTTACGGGACTTGTCTGTTATCGATGGATGGCAGAGGGCTTTAGCCTTTGCCTTTCTTCCTATGACGAACGAAGAATTATGAAACGTGAACGGGCTGAGAATGGAAGCAGGGGAGGACAAGGGGTGGGTGGCCGATGCTCGCCCTTCTCTTTCTAAAGGTCGCCTAGCTGGGAAGTTTAGTAAACTTATATACTATCTCTTCCTCTCGAGAAGCTTCGAGGATACTCTATCGCCAAATATATATGGAGGATGATTCAGGGAATCCCGGATGCATAGATGAGATGCGGGACTCACAAGCAGCGTATGCACATAACCAAACATGTATCCTTAAGCTACCTTCGATGACGAAGGATTTGCTCAGAGCCAGCTGCAGAGGTGCCGGATGCTGACGACGGCCCCACTTCCACAGGCTAATGCAATGCGATGCTCTCTTCCTCAATACCGCCGAGTACTTTGGTCTGTGCAATGTTCACTTCTCGAATATTTGTTTCTCATAGTCTCTCTCGAACTCTTTTTATAGTTAGTCTCCTTCCTAGTCTCACATACAAGCTATATGAAATTTTTTTCTTGGAGCTCGTGATCATTTTTGCGAGGGAAAAAAAACAAAAACAACAGAACAGTCCAAGGTTTTTTTCTTTCTTAAATCAACAGACTAAACTTACGCTTCGTATGGTGGGGCTGTGAGGATGCACTGTGAGGCAACTGGGAAGGCACCGTTTGGTCGGTTTTTGGTTTTGTGTAAGTGCTATTATGTCATATGTCCACGCTAGCCTACTTTTGGGGAATGAGGCGATATCCAACAGGGTCAACGCTTGTAATCGATCTTTGAGGAGATTGTGGTTGGTCTCTATTGGTGTGATCAAGAGTTCGGGTTGATGGGATATACTGGTCTCGTAATATACGACGCTTCGGCAACGTGTGGGGATATACATACATTGTGATGGATTGTGTGGGGGGCGGTTGTGAGCAATAAAGTAGAGATGTGATTTGGATCAAAGGCCAATGGAAATTAAAGCTAGAAATCCGAACTATTGATGGGTAGGTGGATTCAGGTGGGTATCAATTCATAGTGGGCGAAGTACAGGACTTAGAAACGGAGGCGATAGAGTAATTCCGACCTATGTAATTTTTTTAAAGATCGCCCTCGCATAGAAATGGTTCAGGGCTCGTCGTTTAGAGCTCTAGGGTCAAGACGCTTCCGTCCCGCAGGCGAGGGTCGTGAAGCTGTAGGTCGGCGTCCATAGAGGAGATACTTATCTTCAAACGATTTCCGTATCTTTCCGATATCTCTTCTGCCTTCATTCGAGAGTCCGGATAGCTGAACGTGTAATCTATTTCCTTTAAATTCCAGAAGTATGACTTGTTGTCAACCAGGAAATCGAGCCATTGCATGTGGATCACATAGACAAAGCTTAAGGTTCTTAGATTCTTAAATTTCGGAAGAAAGCCAAAACCCTGCGTCGAATTGATATAGTTAGCAGCAGTCCTTGTTTGTTAGAAGAAAGTTCGGAGAATACCTGTCCAGTAACCTCTCCACTGACTTCACACGAATAGTCCTTGAGACTCAACTCCTCTAGCTTTTCCTCATCAACAGAAATCTGACGGCTCAATAAAAAATCAGAACCGGCGCTATAATTCAAAATTAACCTCTTGAGTCGTGGGAAGTGCCAGGGTTGGATCGCCAAATCCAGCTCATTCGATCCAGGATATCCTTCCACTCGAAGATTAATATTTAGTACTTCAACAGTCTGCGATATAACTCCTAAAGCTTGACGGAGAATTTCCAGTGCCCAAAAGTAATCCGAGACAATTGTCGAGGCTTGTTGAAGCGTAATACGTAGCCGTTTGATATGGGCGTAGGTACCGAAGTTTAATTGCTCGATGCTCGTTCCTTGCATAGGGATCTCAGAATCTTTAGGAACTTTATAACTGAACCCGAGTTGCAGAAATTCTAGTCCTAAGCAATTTTTCAATGCTAACTTAACACCAGCGAGGGAATTGTCGATTGAGGAAACTGGGCAAAACTCCCAGGCAAAAAGAGACAAGGATCGTAGGTTTGTGAAGTGTGAAGGCAGCAAAGCCAGTTGGGCACAGATGTTGTCGCATTCCAACTGACTATCATCATCGAGTATCGTTTGTATGTTGAGATATCTACCTATGATTAGTCGCTCTGAAAACCCTTCCCGCATAAATATATGCTATACCGGGAGTTCGAAACGTGGGCTTACTTAACTAAATCTCTGCGTGCTAGATATGCCTGCAATGTTTTTATGTTCGGGCGTAGACTTGAATCTAAAGTATTTTCCTTAAACGGGGAGATTTTCAAGGGAGTCCCACGTTTTGTATATTTGTTTGTTACGAAACTAACTTCGCATGTTTCATACAAACGCTCTAGTACGATTTGACGGAACAACCTGCAGGCTGCACCAATTTGGGCCGTTGCGCGGAAATCTGTCCTGCTCTTGTGATCAGGGACCCAGTAGTAATTTCGACGGAAATGGGGGGGGAGGGCTTGGTTTATAATGATTCGGAGAATCTCATTTGGAAGATCTGTTAAAGATAGCTGGTGCCCCATTTTTTCCGGTTGATACGGGCGCAATATGTTGGGGTTGAAGTCCGCGAGGTAGCTAAGGAAGAGATGGAAAGGGTTCGGATTGAAGCAAGGGCCGGAGGTTTATTGCAATATCGATCTACAAAGATATACACTTAGTTCTCGCGATGCCCTCTCCGTGCAATACTGATGCGTTGGATCAGCTCTCGGACTGGCTTCGCATCTCCATTTTTAACAACGTGGATTTTGTGATCATGACAGGTTCAAATATATAACAAGGAGTATACCTTTATCTCTCCTCACGACACTGACAGCTTCAAAACTTTGAATCTAAGTTTTGTGACTAATATGGCCACTGCCACCCGATTGACCAACTGAGTTTTTGCAACTGTCGAGTGCTCCTGTATCAATTCGTATCGATATATCCGATTAAGGTTCGAGACTCCCTCTAAATAGCGTATAATATCTCAAATGTAGATACAGCGCTAGCATGCATCTTTGATGACGTTGATGCGCGCGATCACATCGATATTCTTGATATAATAGCGTGAAGCTTGAATTTCGGCTTTTCATACACCTTCTCGGGATCTCCCAGTTAGGGATCTTTATCTTATAGACAGTTAAGAATATATAGTCTACCATACAAAATTTTAATTGGAAAAGATTATAAGATATGAACTTCGGAAACTTGAGATAAAATTAAGGTTAAAATTCTCCAAAATTATTTTATCGCCAGTAACGCCGCAAATACGTCATTATCATGCTTCATCATGAATGCAAACTCCGACACATAGACATAAAAAATATAATACAGCAATAAAAAGACAGCTTCTGTAACCGAAAGGGTCATTAGGTATCGCGCCTCTCATCCTCTGGAGGGTCATCAAATATGAAATCAGAGTTGCCATTTTGGTCTCTCCAATCCCTGGGATTCTGAATAACAGGTGCATCCCGAGGTTTGCGGATAAACCCGCAAGCCTGTCCGTTTCTTATAAGCTTACTGATATCGGTAAAGGTAGATAGTCTGTAAGACTCAGCAGAGCTGGATATTGGGCGCCTTTCAAGGTCGAGGTCGAGGCCCGGGAGATCTGAGATGTCGTATTCGTGGTGCAAGAGGGTTTCCAGATTCGAGTCGTCGTCGACGACAATTATCATCCAGACGCCGACGGCACCGTCGGCATCGAAGAGAGGAGTGCAATGAAGCCATCGTTCGCGGCCGAGTAATTCACTCTTCTGGAGAAGGATCTGTAAGATAATGGGTATAGAATATGCGGAGAGGAAGCCTGCCTGACTCACCTTTGGACTTTGTTCCTCGAGCTTACTCAACCACCTTACTTTGATTGTGATACCTCGAGAACTGGAGAGTGCGTGTTCGAGCTCTTCGCGAACATGCTCAGTACCACCTATTTTGGACATCAAAGGGGATTGAAGGATGCCCGGTGTACGCATGGAAGGCGATGCAAAAAGAATGCGGAGCGATGGGTATGGTCTGACGAGAATATACTATTGCCTCAGTTAGTCTTGTTTCAAAATTCAAACGAGGAGACGAAGACACCTACATTCCGGTAGATCCCCTTAAGAGAGCTACTCCAAAAGTTGATGGTTTTGGAAGGCTTTGCCTTTACTTTGGATGCTGCGCCCAGCTCCGACCCTCCATCGAGTTCACCCAGCGGGAAGATAGATTCACAAGTGGAATCTGCCCCTGCGGTGTGATCTTCGGCGAAAAGCTCTTCGAGAGGGTCCCGAATCTTGTGATCCTTGTGCAATTGGCCACCGGTTTGGTTGACCTTCTCTATTTCCTCAGCACTAAATAAATCCGCAAGCTGTTTGAACACCTCATGCTTTGGCCTGACGAGATCTAAATCCAAATCTTCATCTAGCACTTCGCTTTGTCTCTTTTGTTTTGTCATCAACCGCCCAAAGCCCTCCAGGCCAACGTAGTTCTTCGCGAGTGTTGTGACATCAATCTGAGCGCCGATGAAATACCGAACCTGCCCCTTGGAATCAAGAAGAGGGGCTACCATGACGAGGTTCAAAAACGGCGTCCCGTCCCGTTTATAATTCAAGCAGCACTCCGTAATTTCATGACCCTGGCGGATCGCTTCACGGAGGCGGACTATAGAATGTCGATTCGTTTTGGGACCCTGAAGGAAACGACAGTTGCGGCCGGACACATAAGAAATCGGATATTGAGTTCTGTTACATTGATTGTTAGAAGTTTATAAAAGGGGGAATAGGATTCTATGATGCATTAAGCTTGGCTCGTATTCACTTACGTCCGATAGAACTCTTCACTGGCAAACACAATTCTAAATACGCCGAGATTAGAGACAAAGTCATCAAGCCAGATCGAAGAATTTACTTACGGATTGTCATGTCTTTGTGGGTCAGTCAAACAAAAGACCTCACCTAGTTCGTTGACACTTTCTTCCATATACCGGATTTCGCTTCCTGTAATCTTCTTCTGAATGTTGTACGTCACGATTTCTGAGTACACCCAGGAAACATAACGCGGAAGTTCCTGCTCTGTGAGAATTTCGAAGGCGTCTGCAGCTTTTCTTTCAAGAACTTTATTAACTGGTGTGAAGCCTTCGTTTTCGGTGTGAATCCATGACCTGTCAGGGGCCGGGCTTGGGCCTAAAGATTCGGCTAGAGCGTTTGCGTAGTGAATCGCTTTTATGGCCTTTTGTGCATTGAGATAGTAGGTCAACAGATCCGTAGATGCTGATGGTCTGTAGGATGCTAAGAATCGTGAGAAGCTATGCAGAAATCCTGGGTCCGATGTGATGATACGAAGATGATCCTTAGAGTAGAGTTTCTGAAATAACTCCTCGATCTGTTCTGAGGCCATCCTTTCTTGCCGCGTTGGTGTATTTTGAGTAGGAGGGAGGAGGTCGTAAGAATAAGATTCTTCATCTGGGATGTACGGGAGAATCTTCCTCTTTGATGGACTTGATGAGGAATGGTTTGGAGGCGAGGGCGCAGAAGAGTTGGTCGTGACAAACGAAACGATAGATCCACGAGATGCAATGTTACGAGCGCTGTAAGAACTGCTCGCTGACTTGGTCTCTGGAACATCTGGGAGCACGGAAACGTGCGGTACGATTTTGTTGAATCTCTCGTCCCGTTTCGGATTCTCCTTTCGGATGATGCCCTCTTTCCCCCCCTCCTCCCCCTCTTCGTTCTCTTCTTCCATGCCATCGAAGTAATTCATTGCTTCCGATCTCCGTCTAGTCATTGATCTCGGAATGGAAGCTGGGCCTGTGACTGAACTCATTGTGCTTGTTGTATTCCTTGAGCCAACGCCGGTATGCGTTGGATCGATGTGCTCCGATATTCGTCTATGTTTGATTAATCTGGGCAGGGTGAACGGGATTGAGATCGTGGACTCCCTCCTGGGACTGAGCCCGGCCAATACGACACCTAATGGCAACTCATTTTCTTCAGAAAGATTTGACGTTGAATCGTTCCCATGTGAATACATTCGCTCGTTTGAAGGTCGGATTGGTTGAGGAGAGGACGGTGCATCTTCATCTAACTCTGGTAACCCCGGAAAGCTTCCTGTTCTAGATTTAAGAAAAGGGCTTTGAGGGGCAGATGTGTAAGCTTGCTGTTGGTTAGCATTGCATTCTTTGATTTGATCCTTCAATGCCTTTCTAATCTTTATCTCTTTACTACTGTCTTTGGAAGACTTCCGTCGAAGTCGTCCAAAGGAGAGGCTCCGCCTAAACGGTTTATCGTCTGTAGAGCTTGTTGAAGAGCCCGAAATACGTCTTAAGAGATCCATTGTCTGTCAATTAATTGAGTTGGAACGTTTCCCCAATGCACAGAATTAGTCGCCTGGGCAGTCTTGTACTAGACTGTCGTCTGGTTTCGAATTCGATGATCTCAGGTCGTGAGTTTAGCTTTGTTGGAAATAATGTGTTGTTTCCTCGATGTTCGGTGAAGTGTTGGTTGGAGCACAGGGCCTGGTTAACGTTGAAAGCTTCGAAAGGTGATCTTTGCCAGAGCCTGAAGTCCAGCTGATCTTAAAAAAACCGATCAGCCTTCTACCTTTAGAAATATAAAGAGGGTAGCCGTTGGATTTTCCGGGCCGGAGAGGCAGGAGTATTTAACTATCCATTCAATTATCATACCTGGAGCACTTTACCTAAACATATATATATTAGCTGGCAACAAGGCACTTTTATACCTGAAACCTTAGCTACAATATTAATCCGGACGGCCCTGCTAGGAGTTTATCAAACTCGAGAAACCTTAGCCTTAATAAAGTTTCTTGTGTTCTCCCTGCAGGTCCCGATTGCTTCCCTTGCTGGAGATCTTGCTACACTTCTGCAAGGTTTCCTCTTACTCGTGGAAGCTCCATGGCCAATAGAAAGTATACTTCGTTGGTCAAAACCTAGATTTGGGTTGTTTGGTGAGGTGTATGAATTAAAAGCAGGGTATGTCATCCCAGGGTTTAGGCTTTCAGGGATCCGCGATATCACCGAGAAGAATCCATTCGAGAAATTTTACTCTCGTGGCTCCCCTGCTGAGACGCTTGGTTCGCGGATTAAAGCAGGAAATTCTAGCGAATGCCCCGTCCGAGTGGAGATGCAGGTACGACGGAATCTTTGGTTAAGATTTCGCAGCGTCCTGTGGTGTTATGGTCACGTAAAACCCCGTTTAAAACAGGGGACGGGTTAACGAAAAGGCGTTTTTAGAGCCCCACTTTTTGAATCCGTCCCACTGTGACAGAGTTCGTTTCTGCCAGGAAGTGAAATAGCGCGGTGCAGGTGCCACCCGGCCTGAAACTCTTTTCTGCAATTTCAAACCCTATCGGTCCGTGTTCTCTCAATCGATGGCCTTCGTTCGGTTATTGCAGTATACATATGATGCTATGATCTCTAGCAATCAAAAGTATAAACATTCTATCAATCTCGTCTTTAGAAATGCCTGACCCGAATTTATACATCCGTTTTCGCAGAATTTAAGGAGAATTTCTCTAGATACTCGTCAATGGAGTGGGGCGGGATATAATTCTCGTGGCGTATTCCATATTTGATATTCGTGCAGAATTGATATATTATCTATCTGGTATTATATTAGACCATGGACCATCAGGGACAAAAAATTGCTATGATACTCGACCGCACATATACATGCACGATATGAGAGATGCTTGATATATAGGATCCAAATTGGAATAACCAGCTATGTAGGTCCAACGCCTTCATCAGTTTGTACGCGGTGCAAACGAATTCGAAAACTAATGTAGTCACTGCGTGGCTGCATAAAACGATCTTGGCGACAAAGAATTGTACCCAATTATTAGGAGAGGTAGTCTTCGAGCTTGCAATCTGCAATTGCGTAGGTTACCATGGATTTTTGAGTATTCATGTTAGACAGCTTGCATTGGATAGCGTATAAAGTTGGAGAAGTTCGCTCCTTAGTCATTGATAGATATAATAAATACAATGTGCCACCCAATTGGGAATACCTGATATAGGAACAATCATGCTACCCCGGTGAACCAAATTATCAGGGCTCGAGCTCTACCTCAGGTTCGTATAAGTGAAGGTGATTCGCAATGTCAGAGAACTATTCTTGATATCACAATCCATTAAAATTCGGCATGAATCAGCTAGTTCCGAGTACCGAGTCGCGTGTCGCCCATATCGTTTTCTATGCTAGTACAACGGCTGTTCCCCGCAACGTGGTATTTCAGAAGCTGGAGTATAACTGAATCAAACAAAGCTAATCTCTCCTCCTTCCGTGTCCCGATTCAGCTAAAATAATAATTTAGCCTTTGTCGATCATCAGAGAGTACTCTAGACCAAGCTTTATCGACACCTGACTTCGATTCTGCTGCAGGGCATTATTATGCATTAATTTCTGTTCTTGGACTCGAGGCTAATTTCTCCCGGCCGAGCTTTTTTGCATGTAATGCATTTACAGCTTGATTGAGACTAAATTGAGGCAACCCTATTGGACTGTCCATGTTCAGACGATAGTGTTTGCATGATGACCCCACGTATGTGTGCGGCCGAGGACTTATTGATACCGCCATCCACATGGGCTTTCAAATTTATTAAAATATGCTATAACTTTTATCTAGTCCCGTACACATAAGTTCTATGTTGGACACTAGCTTTTACCTCCTATCCATATCTTACAAACTCAAACAGCCTTCCCCACCGTCAAGAACAAGCAGCTCATCGATATCCCGGAAAGCCCATAGGTTTCCCGCTGAATCACGTTGCAATGATCCCTAATCGTCGAACTTGATCTTCGTGGCAGTCTTGGCATCACTGGTATCCCTGTAGAAAGCACCGTAGCTGGCATGTTCCTTCTTTTTGACCGTTGTGCCAAACTTCATGAGATCCTCGGGGACGGGTTGATTTGCGGCTTTCAGAACGTTGATTAAGCTTCAAAAAACATATATTTTGTTAGTATGTATATTATGTTACTAGTTATTCGGGGATTGAGACGTACCTTCCGCTGTGAGCCTTATCGTGTTCGGTGAAGAACGTGATTGCCTTACCCACCTCCCCAGCTCTACCTGTTCTACCAATTCTGTGCACGTAATCCTCAATGGTCAACGGGAAAGTAACATTAATCACCAACTTCACGTTCGGAATATCCAATCCTCTAGCTGCAACATCCGTCGCAACAAGAACTGGAGTCCTACCCGCCTTGAACTCGGCCAAGGTGTTTGTTCTGGTGGTTTGGTTCAAATCGCCATGAATGCCACCAACTTTGATACCCTTTGCCCTGAGAAAGTTCTCAAGTCTTGCTGCTTCCTTCTTGTACAATGCAAAAACGAGGATTCTGTCATTCTTGCCATTAGGAGAGGAGCGCTGGTGAGCGTGGATGATGTTTAGAAGTCGGGGTTCTTTGATTCTTCCGTCTGCAAGAACCTCAACCGTTTGCGCGATTCTAGTATTGGCACGGAGATCTCCATCGTCAGGGCTGTTGATTCCAATCCTGACAGGCTTGGTCATAAAAGTAGATGCCAACTGCCTGACACTTTGTGGCCAGGTGGCAGTAAACATGAGGGTCTGTCGTTTTGGCGTAGCCGGTGTAGCGCCGAGGATCATCTTGATGGCATCCTCGAAACCTTTGTCTAGCATTCTATCAGCTTCATCAAGAACAACGTAGCCAGCCTGAGAGATGTTGGCAGCCCCTTCTTCCAAGAAGTCATTGAGACGACCTGGTGTTGCAACGATAACAAGAGCCTTCTTCAAGGTTTCTCGCTGGGGGTCCTTGGGGACACCACCGTATATACATGTCGCGGCGTCCTTTAATCCAGCGGCTATCGTAAGCTTCTCAACTTGTTCGAAGATTTGCATAGCCAACTCTCTTGTGGGCGACACAATGACGACTCTAGCCCCAGATTTCTTAGGATTTCTGTCAGACTTCGATAATTTAGAGAGGTATTGCACTGCTGGGTAGGCGAAGGCCATGGTCTTTCCAGAGCCGGTCTCTGCGACACCAATAAGGTCTCTTCCGGCAAGAAGGTAGTTCCATGAAGCAGCCTGAATCGGTGTCGGTGATTTATAGGCGGAGAAAGGAGCTAGATGGGACCTATCGACGGCAGGGAGATCAGAGAAGTTGAGGGTCAGATCGCAGGACACGCTATCAGGCTTTTCTGGATCTGTGATCTTGATCGAATGGGTGGTCATGTAAGAAGTGATCGTCGAGCTATTGACTGGAGTGGGCGACTCGGTACCATTGGCAGTGGTCGGCGCTGTGCTCTCGTTGGATTTTGGTGGCTCTATCGCTGTTGTCTCTTCTTCGCTTTCTGAATCACTGCTATCGCTAGAATCGCTTTTTGATTCTTTAGCTTGAGCCTTTGCTTTTGTTTCCTTGGAGGCTTTGTTCGGTTTGGCGGGCTTGGGAGCAGGTTTAGCTTCCTCCTCTTCGCTTTCGTTGTCGCTGCTGTCGCTGCTATCGCTTGATGAGTCCGAATCGTCTGAATCTACATCCATTTTATCCTCGGTGGCTGGCTCCGCCGTGACGAGTTCCGTGACAACTTCAGTCCTCTCAACGACGTCTTCCATTGTGACTTCCTTGACCTCTTCTACTTTGGTAATGGTAACCTTGGTTGTCATTCCCTCATCGCCTTCGCCATTTGCAGCAGCGGCCGCTGCAGCCTCTGCCTTAGCTTTGGCCTTCTCCGCCCTCTTTGCTTCCCGTCTCGCCTGCTTCTTCTTCTCTTTCCTCTCCTCCGCCAATTTTCTCTTCTCAGCTTGACTCAACCCTGGCTGTCCCTTCTTCGCGAGCTTTTTCGCGAGCTTCGCAGCCTTCTTCTTGTCCTTTTTTGTTACAACCGGAACATACTCCCTCCCCTCGGCCTCAGCTTTGAACTTCTCAAATTTCTCCTTCTCCTCCTTCTTCCGTTTCCTCAGCTCTGCCTGTCTAGCGAATTTATCACCCTTCTTCTCGCCCTCAGGTCTCCTCTTAAGTTCGTGGATGCTCATGTTCGCGTAATCCGGCTTCACCTTTGGGGTTTCCGTCTCAGTTTTAGTTTCCGGGTCGTAATTGGTAGGGATCCATGGTTTTGAAGATTTCTTAGTCTCGCCCTTCTTCTTGCTCTTGCGCTCCTTGCGTTCGTCTTCTTTTGGAGCGTTGGCCTGAGAGATGAAGGTTGGCTGATCATCAGCTTCGGCCTCGGATGCCTTTCTTTTCTTGCCCATTGTGATGGTGATTAGAAGGTATTTGGAGTTTGTGGCGACTTGGTCAAGGTCGTAGATAAATAAGTGTGAGGGAAGAAATTTTTGGATGCAGAAGTTAAGGCGTTTTGCGACNAAAAACCTTGGCGTGCAGGGCCTTGCCAGATAGACAGGGATTATAGTCGACAGAGCTTAAACGACATCCGAGATACAAAATTTGCAAGGTCCATCTTACGTTATATATGTGTAGAGTGTAGAGTGTCACTGCTTAGGTCATTAAAATAGGAGTAGGGCTATCAATATTTGAGAAACAGGAAAGTGTGCCAGGTGGTAGTCTATGGCGGCGTGAGTGCCACATGACAGCGATAGACTAGTATTGTAGTATGTACTTACTTACTCAGGCCCATCCAGGTATTAATTCTACGACCAAACTAACGAATCAAGTGGTAGTGGTAGCTGGATTCTCTATGTAAAGATAGGAGGCCGAACTAAACCTGATCAACCGTTTATTCTTGTCGTTCCATCTCATCACAAACTTTTCTATAGTTACATTTATCATGATAATCGTACTCCTTGCACTTCAGGCATATCTCCTGCCTGAACTGACCAGAAATCAATCGTAGTTTTGACGAGATAACCGATGGTCCAGGACAGGCAATTCATGGAAAGAGCATGAGGCAAAAAATCATCAAAGGAGAATAAGGAGAAGACAAAGCATATATGCAGCGTGGAGAGGACGAAAAGTGCATACTCAGAAAAGGAAATGTAATGGAAGGAAAGCCTCGCGAGTTAAAAGAGAACTCCACAAACGCCACCGTGTGCAATGCCTGTATCAAAAAATGAGAATGCGTGGGAGTAAACGAGATATCATCGAAACCAGACGCGATGCAGCCGCTGCGAAACAGTATGAAAAACAAGATGTGTCTAATTGCGCTGGGCGGGGATACTGCCGGGAAATGCATTGAACATCATTGGGCGGGGAGGATATGGAGAGTAGAAAGGAACTGGAACACGTCTGGCAGGCCTGTGGACCTTTGTGCCTTTGTAGATTGTGGTCGTGGGAGAGGACTTGACATTACCGCGCAACGGTAGGTGCATTGTTCCTAGGCTTGGTCTATTGGGAAAGGACTCGCTGTATGCTCCAAATTTCGGATAGATGATGGGGGTGTGGGGAAGGACTGGTGGTCGGCCCATAAGGGATGGTGGAGCCATAGAAGCGGCGGAAATATGTTGCAAAGCAGGCGGGGATCGCCTCAGTTGTGGTGGTCGGGCATGAGCTGAGCGGACGATTTCGACTAAGGCAGGATTTTTTTCCTAAAGACCTCCTGCCATAATCTGCTGCCTGAGTTGAATGATTGCGGCTTGTTGGTCCGGGGGGAGAGTAGCGATTTGGTCCGGAGTGAGAGACATGACTTGCTGGACGAGTGCCGCTTTTTGAGGATCTATAGCTGGCTGTGCTGGCTGCGGGGGTGGAGGTGGAGGTTGATATTGTTGTTGTTGAGGTGGTGCTGTATTCGTAGCAGCACTGGAGCTCTCTATTACTTGGCTGAGAATGGACGGATCCACCAGGTTCATCAGCAGCAACGCCTGAAAGATGGCGTAGCAGAGCTGTGGTGCCTTTCGGAGAAGTTCCATACACTTGGCGGGATCGGAGAGGGCGAGTTGTTTCATCTGAGAGATAACATCGAGCAGTTGGGCGGGAGGAAGAGTCTCAAGGGTCTTAGAGATCATGTCGGGTGCCTCGAGATTGGGCGGGACTTCTACGCCGGGGGGTAGCTGTGGGAGGAGCGAGGCCCCAGACGAGGATCCAACGTTGGCAGGCCCGCCAGTAGCGTTACCACGAGATGTTCCGGCAGCAGGAGGCTCGTAGCCATCTTGTGCATCTTTATCACCCTCGTGCGAAAAATCTACACGTAGTTTGCGACCCATGATCTCGAAATTGTCAAGGTTACGGACCGCCGAGGCAGCAATTTCGGCATCGGCATATTCGGCAAAACCAAATCCCTTTGGCTTCCCAGTATCGCGATCGTAGACGAGTCGGAAGGACAAAACTTGTCCAACTTTGGAGAAGATATCAACGATCTGTTCTTCGCTGAGGCCTACGGAGTATTCCGATCACGCGACACAATGGCGCGTATTGGTGGTCAGCTATCTCGCTGCAACGGCTTCGCGACTAGGGTTTCTGCGGGTGGCACTCACCATATGGAATGTTGCCGATAAAGGCGATTCGGGAAGGGACTTTTTCGTCAGGCATGTTTACGAGAATTTGCCTATGATTTGTGAAATCTAGCAGAGGGTAGGGAGTTTGAAGAAGTCGCAATTGAGCTTGTTAAGAGAGATGAGGTTGATGTAAAAGAGATGGAAGGACGGACAGGAATGGCAGATAAGAAGTTGGACTTGGCAAGACGTTGTGCAACGTCGAAAATAGCTAACACACACAACGCATCGCCTGGACAGCGCAATGACGTAGACAAAGTGAAGAAACCCTTACAAGGCTGCTGGGCTATAGCTACCCAGGTACGCCTAGAGATTGCCTAGATAACTCGCTTATTTGAGATTATAGATATATCACTCATTATACTTTGGCTACGAGACTGCATACTCTTCTTATATTCACGGTTCTTCCTTAAAATACACAACCTCGCTAACATACACCCTCGAGGGTCGAGTCCATCTAGCGCCTGACATTATGTGAATATAATAGTAGTCTCTCCCAATAACACCATCAGTCAATAAAGGCCTCACCAAGGGCTGTTCATCAAATCATTTCCCCCTCTGTATCCCCGTTGTCCTCCTCACTCCAATCCAATTCATCATCGACAGCAGCTGCAGCCCTCTGTACTTCGGCGAGGCCACTGATTTCTTCAATATAGCCTGACTCGTTCATGGCTCTCTTGACAAACTCCCAACCACCATCGTCAAACGCGCTCAGCATCTTGTTCGAACAAGCGCTACAGTGTATGTACCCGGGTGCGTGGATGAGCTTATTCTGGAAGTTGAATAGAAACCCTCGGATTTGATGGGGAACTGTTCCTAGTGGGTGAGACCCACGGTCCTCATCAACGCTTGCTGGTGCAGGGGCCGATGCGCTACATGTTTCAGTTAGTACAGTATTCCTCTAAAAGTCTGTCTCATAGACTGTGGTGACTCACACTTGTGGATGTTGTAGAATCGATACAAAGAGTTCAACAAGCAAAGCCGATGCTATGGCAGCAATTCCTGGCCTGGTGACGGTACACATCTGATCGAGCGTTTGATCTTTGATGGACTAGATTCAACCCATCAATCAGTATCCCCCAGGCCAAATTTTTAGGAGGGAACACTTACGTCGGCTGGTGCGACTACATCATTGCAGAAGTAACACCCAAGTTCAGATATAGGCTCTGAAATAGGCTGCTTCTGATCTTCTGCTCCCTCGTCTTCGGTCTCCAATTCGGGGCGAACACCATGTCTCATAACGACGAAAGTATCGAATCCAAGTGCGGCATTGAGCACTATTTTGCCGTAAAACTTCCCCAATAGAGTGGGCAACCATCTACTCTCTCGAGTATCCATGAGCAAGAATATAGCGTCGTGTTCCTGGATCAAAGAGACAAGTTTGTCGTAGTCTGCTTTCATCTGTTCACCATGAGCCTTGTCACGGATCGGGTGGCCTGCCATTGGGACCATCATCTTAAAACCTTGTGCATCGACGTTCGGGTAAATTTCTTTGAGCGCTTGAGCTGCTCTAATTGCCTTAGGCTCACCACCATTCAAGCAGTCCTTGAATGTGAAGAGCGGTTGTCGGACTGGATTCGAGTAAGATACTGTGGCATTATCAACAAGCGTAATCTTATGAACTCCCCATCCGAGCAAAATACGGGAAACATATGCTCCAAGTGTGCCGGCTCCCAATAGGAGGCATTTAGTTTCCTTGATCTTATCAAGATCCAGGTTTGGTGCAATCCTCCACTTCATTAGGCGGTTATTGAGGTCAACGGCGGAATCCGCAAGTCGGGTTGGGTCCATGATTTGCGAGAGATCAGCCAATCTGGGCTGTAGCTTCTTTTCCCTGTTTCTTTCCCATCCTGTTATCTTGGGCATCGGAACATCCTTGAGGGACAGCTCGGAAATGTCAGGGGCGCCCTCGTCTTTTATGGTCCAGATGACGCTCCTTGGCTGATGCCTGAGAGCATGAACATCCCTGTATCCGACGATATTCACTTCCTGGAGCTTCCACCGGTACCTAATTAAATAGAGAAGGTTTCGCAGGGGCCAACCGGGATGTTCGTCAAAATTACTAGGATCTGCAAATGCGACAAAGGAGTCTTTTTGCTTGTCTTGAACATCATTGAAGAATCCTCGCTCATACTCTCCCAGTGTTGCTACCTTCCAAACTACGTCTTCTTCCTCCGTAGACGCCTTAACTCTCTTAATCAGGAAGAATCCGCGCTGTCGGCTATCCACGCTGTACCGCCAAGTAGAGACGACGTCGCACAATGATGATGTTTCTTCCACGCTGAATCTTTTGCGTTCTCCAACGATGGACCAGGGCGGGGAAGTGTGAAGAGCCGGGAAAGCGCACCAATAATGGAAATTGTATCTTTTGAGGTTGGCGAACGATATTATGGTGAAAGAAGAGAGGAGAGACGGAATCGAGTAAATGGATCCATCCTGGATTGCTTCCCAAATCTATCCAAGAATTAGCAGCTGCAAGGTTCTCATCGCCTTCATCTAGAAAATATACCGTTCGGCCCGATTTCTGTAGTATCTCATTGTAATTTGACTTCCTGAACTCCTCGATGGTGTTCACATTACGGATTATCCCCTCTGCTCGAAACTGTCCAACGGATGGCCTAGCCCAAAAATTTTTGGTAAGTTTCACTCCCATCGTCCGGATGACTCAACACCACACGTACTCATCTGCGGTCAAGGCGGTACCCCCTATTTGCATGCGACAGGAATTACCTGGAGCATCGTTAGGCTGAATTTCATAGATACCCAAAACCCGTCGGGCGGACGAGTTTAGTTTATCATGATTGATCTTGTGGTATGCGAGTGAGGAAAAGAAGGCTAGGTCGATGTCGGAGGCGAAGGGAGCGAACTGCATCGCGGCGGTTCGAAGCTCTGAAGTTTGTCGTATCTCAGAGTATGATTCCGATGTTCCTTCGAGGTTCGGGTTTCTTTGGGATGTCGTTTAAAGTCAGGTCAAGTAAGAGCTAGGTGGATATGGCGGGGTTAAGCGAAAGGTTATCAAGGTATCAACGATGCAAGGGACCAAATGCGAGAATTTCGGATCCGGATAACTTGGGTTTAAGGTAGTTAATTTCTTAATGTCTTTTTTTGAAGAAGAAAGATGAATAAAGGATGATGACTACTTATTCAACCGCGAGGATGTTCATAGTCTTTATCGAAGGTCGCCATACGGTCACTTGCCTTGGCTTGTCATCCCGCATCAGTCACCTGCCAGCTGCCCCGCCATATGGCCCGATCCTGACGGTAGGAGCGCAACACACACACACACAAAAAATACAACATTCTCAGACAAATCTAAAAGACCAGTCAAATTAAAGGTTAAGTGAGATCGGTCTGACGGAGTACTATAGGATACCCGATTCTAGACTCTCAGGTATTGTGTCATATCATATCTAATAAGCAAAAGAACGCTAAATTTGTATGAACACCCAGCTCTAGAACCAGAGAGCCCAGCACTGACCAGAGAGCATAACAGGACCGCCAAAAAAAAAAAAAAAACTTTGAAAACGCTAAAGGATATGTATCCAATAATCGGAAACTACATAAGTCTCATAGATGGCTGGGTCAGCTTGCCTGAAAGCAGCGATTGCTCCAGCAATCATTATTACCCGGCTTACAAGGTAGACTGCTGGTGAGATGATACTAAGCATCGCCAGCGGGCCGTCCCACCTTAAGACTACCCTCGGGTAATGCATAAAGACTAGCAAGGACACAATAGAAGCAATAGCAGATGCTCTCCATAGCCAAAGCTCGGTAAATGTTGGGAAATGCGTCTCCCATGATATTAAATGAAGTGCCCCAAATGATGCACCAAATAAGCATATAAATGGCCAGAGCCAGGAGCCGTACAAATCCGGATCCCAATGGGCGACAACCTTTTCTTCCTTGCATTCTATGGTCTCCGTGGCTACACCAAAATTGATGCCGTACTGTCTTTTCCCGTCAAGATAAATCGCTTGAGTTTGCAGCTCCAACCGTTCTGCCTTCTTGGCAATTTCATACTCCTTCTCAAATACTCGTGGTGTTAAGGCCCATAGGTTCCCCCACGAATTTTGCCTGTCCAACCCCTCGTCATCGAAATCGGGGCTTATTGAGAGATCTTCGAATTCTTCCCTTTGCTCGCTGGTCATAGCCGGAAGGTCAACCACCGTCGGCGACATAATATCTTTCGGTTTGAACCACCAAAAGTAGTATGTTACGGCGAATAGTGGTATGTAGCTGATCGTCATCGATTCTAAAGGTGCTAGAGGGAGATTGTGCGCCGTTCTCATGATACACTGTGCTACGAACCAGAACACTTGAACCAACGCCGTGGCTTTTGCGAAGCCATCGGTGTTGCTTTTGTCCTCGATATCCCTTTTGGACAGCCCCCACGCTGCATGGTCCTTCCACTCGATATATCCGTTCTTGAGGAGCCAGATATATTGGTTAGGCCAGATAACTCGCGCTTTCGTTCTTCCAACCCGATAGCGTAACGCGAGCATGCTGATATAGAAGGCATGGATAAGCTCCATGCTTCTCCCTTCCTCATCTTTGTATTTGGCGCATTGTACAACCATCTTTTTGGCTTGACTCCATTCTTGCAGGCCTTCAACAGCGATAAACTCGGGTGCAACAATCGCTTTAAGGAATATTGCAGCTTTATGCCACTGACCCATAGAGCCCGAACTGTAAACGCGACGGTGGATAACAACCCAGGTGCAGATAAACATGGTCAAGAGGCAGGTGGTACCTAAAGTCAGCGTTCCTCGGCCGCTAGACTCACGCATCCAGCCAACCATCGTCGCATTTTGGCTAAGAGTTTCCGTAGTATTCGCGGAGTTTGTAAATGCTGGAGGGATAAGAGAAGTCGCGGAGGCTGAGCCAGCAGCTGTATCCATAATTACCAGAAGGATATTAATCCCAGCTGGTAGTAGAACATAATACCATTTAAGCGGTTAGACCGTAGTTGTACTAGAGAGTGGATATCATAGAGGCTAACGGAATGAGGAGACAGATATATCCTGGAATAAAAATACCACAAAACCCTGGGTTCTGGGAGACTGACAGCCCCCAAAATCACTTAGGCGATGCCTAACCTCGTTTTGGATATTTTTGTTCTCGAAATGTCAAAATCTAATGATAGTGCACCAGTTACTCATGCTAATGGTATTGTGATACTCTTCATCAACTGTGGGCGCGTTCGTCCAAAATAAGCTGATAACGAATATCCCATACTTTTCTGCCTACATGCAATGTTTGACGAGCGACAGACTATTTCGAGACCTCTAATGAGAAATAAAACCAGATTATTGTTCGCCGTTCATACGGGTAAGTCTCATCCATTCCTCGAGAAGCATTTTTTGATACAAAATCAATGCGCTCATGAGGCACAGCAACCAATTTGTGTGCCTGGTGGCCAATTATAAGGCAGAAAATTTAAGTTGAGTTTGCCTTTCGCTGAAGGTCCGAGATGCAGATGGTCTAAGGTGTCCATTCATTGATCGCACGCCAAGGGCGTCAAATGGGACTGGCTTTGGTTACACAGGAATGCTAGATCTGTCCTGGTCGAGCTTGCTGAGATCGATGTTCGTAAAGCTTTCAATAGTATTATTAAATACATGTAGCAAACGTACATCAATATGTTATATACTTTAATATCTCACTGGGTTTTTAGATTCGCGTCATTTTTAGTTTATATGGTATTCATATTAGAATCAAGACCAATCGTCAAATATTCAGGCACTAGAATCCTAGAGTTCTAGACTAATCGATTTCGTAACGAAGTAATTCGTTCAGTAAATACCTCTTAGACGATACTAAATTATCCCCAATCTATATCATTTCGAATCTAATATTCGCATGACTGCTAGTGTCACGATAGGGTTCCCCATAATAACATCGTGAAGTCCGTACTTCAAAATTTCCTCCCGAAGCACTCCATTTTCCGTCTTCCATTCTACAACAGTTCCCCCCTCTCCCAAATCTCTCTTGATGATATTTTTTTCAATCTCCAAGCGCTCAAATGTGATTCCTCCAGGAATTGTAGCATTCACTGCCCGGTGGAATACGGCTGGGGTATGCGTCCAAGGAATATCATAGTCATCCTGAGCGTGAATGAAAGTGAGCCGGTATTTTCGTCCCTCAACCTCGTTTACTCGCACGTACTCCGCGAGGCGATCGCCAGTCAACCATTTATCGCGAATGAATGTACCGAGATACCGAAAGACAGTGGGAAATCTCGCTAATGGTCCTAAGATGGGTATAGTACCAGCGATACGATAAGTAGCCACCAACGTGGGTACGTCAACGAAAGCCGCTACAAAGACCGTTCCAGCAAAAATCGTTGGTGGCGATTCCATGGCGAAGTGGTTGATGATAGCAGAGGTTACGGCTGTCCCCATAGACTGAGAGAATATAAGAATTCGCTCGGGTGGGATCCCAGCAACTCTGACAGCCCAGTCAACGACTGAAATCCCATCGAGTATTATCCCTTGCTCAGATGGCGAGCCCGTACTTCTTCCAAAACCGCGATAGTCGAATGTCAGAACATGTATTTTTTCCGGTCTTCCAGCAGATAAGGCGCGATAATTTGGCGTCCTGTAGCCTGACCCTACCGTTCCACCAGCTCCATGCATATGAAGAATCAAGATGGCATCCGGGTCATCTCGAAGAAGTTTAAATGCCAGCCGCGATGTGATATCTTGAACGAATCCAGCCGGTTCTGCCAGCAAATCTCCCTCGTGCTTGCGGTACAACTCAGGTGGTAAAATGTGCCAGGCGTAAAGAGATTCACCGTCTGAGGACCTAATCGAGAAAGGTGTTACCTGATTATGTAGGAAACCAAAAACCTCAGGAATATCCAGATCTTTGAACCAGGTCATTTGAATGGCATGTAGATAAACGGCATGTGCTTGAAAGGAGTTGTTAGCGATAAGGCCGAGGAAGCATGCGTATATGCCGACGAGAGCTGCAGCAGAAATTGACCCATATTTCAATACGGTGCCGAGAATATTCCCCATGACTCTGAAGGAGATCTATGAGATAATTTGTTGTTGGCGTAAAACTCCAAATTATAGTGGTTGAGGACTCGGGTATCTTCGATGCGGAAAGGGAGATATTATAGAGATTCAAGTATGAGTTCGTTGGACAGCCGTGTTCACAGGGGTCGAAACATCTTGAGCCTAAGCGCCAGCCTGCGTCCTATGCAAGCACTGCCTGCAGCCGGCCCAAGCACTGTAATGCAGCATACGGTTCAGATCCCTAGCCTAGAGATGGGCCGGTTTGGAAGGGCAAGATCACAATTAAACCTTAAGGTTTTGTATACCCAAGTAGTTTATGAGTTGCAACCAACCCAAACATATTTCAGCACCACGCCGTTCGAAGACGTTTGAGCTCTAGCTTGTGTATATGTGCATGTGGGGGTCAGACAGTGATACGAACTAACTCGGACAACCAATCAGCTTTTCCAAGGTGCAGCCCTGTTATTCTGAGATACAACACAGATGCTAGATGCAAAATTACCTGACCTTTGGGAAACTGGATGTACGTCCAGTATATAAATTGCGCAACTGCTCGATCGCAAATGACAAATACAGTCTCGGGTACATATATATTCCTATAGAGCTAGTACGGTGCATAATCAGGCCCAAGCTGTTTGTTGTATGTGATACGAGTACTCGCCCTGAGTCTACAATTCTACAACTAGGACATTCTGAATAAGGCTAAGTACAATCCGATGCATGAACGCGAAACATTAGAGCCCCTCATTTTGTGAGTTAAGTGGTGAAATCAACAAGCACCAGCTCGAGATTACGGCAGTCTTGTACCAGATTACGGGTTACGAGCAGGATCGATATCTGCAACGAACAGCCATGAACGAAATCGTTCAGCCTTGTGGCCACACTACAAAGTGCTTCATGAGCCGATGCGCCATTTTTGTTATATTTGAGTTTTTTGTACAAAGTCTATAATATCGTCTAACGCCTCTGGTTCTTTGAACCAATGTCCTTCCTGGTCCGCGCCGCTGTACTCATGCCAATCTATCTTATAACCAAGTTTCTTAATAATATCACGCATTTGTAACCCGAGTTTGAGATCGACATATGCATCATCTCTGCCATGACCTATAAGCCCGGGTGTGCCATGATTACTATGGGTGTAAGTTTCAAGTTCCAGATTCAAGTCCAACAAAGCATTCAAATACTGGACAATGCCGGATGAGTGCTCCAAAGGCTCATTCTGAATGCGATGGGCAAACGGCAACCAACCACTATACCCTATGAAGCCGCCGAGTTCATGTCTTTCCGTAAGAAGCACCATCAGAGCTGTTGCTTCGCCCTGACTAATCCCAGCCAAAATCACCCGTTTTGGATCACGGACAACCTCGATCTCTACTTCCAAAAGTCCCTTGAGATACATAACTGCCTGCCGTAAACCTTCAATTTGTAGCTCTGACTTTTCTGAAGGATCACTTAAAGAGTATATATCAAACCATTCTGTCATTTCTTCCCTGAATACGGTTGAAAACCTGGGCTTAGCGGTAGGAAACATCCATTTGATATGTGGTAATTGCGAAAAGATGTTAGCGCCAGGCGGACCCGAGACCTTGGAGCTGCCAAGATCGTCAGCTAGTTCCAGGCCGCTACTTCCGCGGCCGTGAAGGAAGATTATGGTATGGGTATGGTGCCCAATGGGCTCGATGATGTGAGGAGTTGGATATCCATGAGCTTGAGCTAGCCCCTCCATTCGTGAGATGCTATGTAAAGTAATGGTATGAGATGCAAGCTTGGTCCATGGTGATTGGTAGGAAGCAGTTGCAGTACTACTCCTTCACAATGTAAAAACATGACTAGCTTGTTGTAAAACCTAGCTCTGGGTCTGACAAGGCCTGGAAGCCGCTGGGCGTGGAGGTTGAGGCCGGGGCATGCAGCCTTGTGTTGTCTGTCCGATAATGTGTTGTGCGGTGGTCCTTCATTATTGGGGTTGAAGCCCTCACGCTATCCTAAAAGGGAATAGTCAATATCGAACCAGCGACCCAATTTTCATACACCAAAATTTCATTACCGAAGAATGATCTCAAGCTGTGATATTTCGACATCAACGACCTTCGACACCCTGACCACCGACACGACACCATTCACAATTCTTCACAATGGGGTACGTTGCTATCACACTCAATTGGTACTTGATATGTTTTTTAAGTTGCTGATGCTGACCTTCCGTTTCCTATAGTATCGGTATGTTACTTATCGCGAAAGCCATCAGACGACACATCTCGAAAGACAGGATGGGGACTAAGACGACTCCGTAGATTTGAAGACACACCACCAACGGGCTAGCCACCGAAAGGCACCCAAGAGCGAAAACCCGTACCTTGCCCTCTTGGTCAAGCTCTACAGATTCTTGGCTCGTAAGTTTCACTGTTCGACATGCCGGATATTGGATGCCGCAGATTCTTGAGAAGCGAAGCGGAGGACAGCATACAGATGAAAGAGAGGCGAAATCTCAAGATTCGGAATTGGGTGGCAATAAGCGGACCGGCAGGTGTTAAAATATAGGATGGTATGCTGATGGGATATTTGCGACAATCTTCAGGCCGAACCGACTCGAACTTCAACAAGGTCGTCCTCCGACGTCTCTTCATGTCCAAGATCAACCGTCCACCAGTCTCCCTCTCCCGCATCAATAGACTCGTTGGTCAGGAATTGAGTAAGACTGAGGGAAAGACTGTCGTCGTTGTTGGCACTGTCACCGATGACAACCGTCTGTTGCAAGCCCCAAAGATCACTATCGCCGCTCTCCGATTCACCGCCACTGCCCGTGCCCGTATCGTTGCTGCCGGCGGTGAGGCTCTTACTCTCGACCAGCTCGCCCTGAGAGCCCCAACCGGTGCCAACACCCTCCTCCTCAGAGGTCCAAAGAACTCCCGAGAGGCCGTCAAGCACTTCGGTTTCGGCCCACACAAGCACAAGAAGCCATATGTTCAGTCGAAGGGCAGGAAATTCGAGCGTGCTCGTGGTCGCAGAAGGTCGAAGGGTTTCAAGGTATGATGGAGCAGATTCGATGATAATAGGTTACGTCAAAGGGTTTCTAACAATAAAAATAGGTCTAAATACATTAATACAATACAATTTTCCTCTTTTCTCCCATCTTTCCAACCTTCCATTGAATTCATTACCACGAAACAACTTCAATACCACTACTCTCACCAATCTTCTCCCTCCTCTGTGTATTCCACCACACTCTACGACCCATCCTATATACTACTTCCTTTACTTTTATTCGCAAGCTGCATATATTCCCTTTTTTTGGGTCCTGTTCATGCAAGGTGTTTTATTATCGGGATTTTTACTTTATTCTCTGAACGAACGAACCACTTGCCGTATTCCTTCGTATGAACCCATGTTGTCCAGGAACACCCCATTCTGTTCACGAAAAGAAAAGCAGTAATTAATGACTTCCCATAGAGAAAAACGGAAGATATTTACGGCAGGAAAACGAGGATTTAAGGGCCAGTGCCTGTCAAGAGGACGAATGCATAAGAGTGCTAGTGTATCTGAGCTTGAAGGAATTACAAAAAGTAAAGACATTACCGGCCACTACGTGACAAAGACACACATGATGCCTACAGATTCGACTTTGGAAACTCAGTTCCGGCTGGAAATTTCAATTTCATGCCCGGATCCCACCTCAAGACTGCCCCCCAGACCCCATCCACCTTGTCCGGCCAAGTACCATCACCGTTTCCGTTTTTCAGATCCACGCACTGCACAAACCTCGCCTTTCCTCCCATCCATGGGCGGAAACTCTGCCATTTCTCCGTCCCTGTCTCCCCATTAGCCCTTCCCTCTGGTGTGTCAACAGCTCTGATATCCGGCTGGTGGAACTCCAAATTGAGAGGAAACATGCTAGTGCTTAAAGGCAGCGGAATACTGCTGATAACAGGAATATCTTTGACCACGGCTACAAAAAAGGGATTATCTGGGGTTTCTGGGTGAGCGACTGTGATTTTTGTGTGACCGGTAGTCTCCGACTTGTCAAAGTTGAAAACGGCAAGATGCTTAGGGATATTCCAGTTGCGGCGGCCGTTGTATGTTGTTTCCTTGGAAGAAACATATATGTTGGTGATACGAAAGCGAGAGCCGGAGGCATGGGGTGTCTTGTAGTAACCCGGAATGTAGAGAAGCTCATCATATGGCCCTACAGGTGTGGAGGTGTACCGAACCACCATGATCATGCCCTGAAAATACACCCACCCAGATGTTAACAAGGGATAACATATCCGCGAACTCGGAGGTCGTTAGAGCTTACGGGGCCACCAGTGAAACTATCGTTTGTGCCTGGATGGAAATCTAGTGGATTCGAGGCCCCCGCGTGAGCATTGTTCTTGTTACTACCCACGGGGTAGCATGTGAACCACCAAGATTCGCCGGTGCACTCCCACGGTCCCGGAACGTGTTCGATGCCGTGTTCGTCTGTCATTTTGAATATATGTCGATATCTGACCTGATCCAAAATTATGTTCGCGGAAATCAGACTTGGGGGTTCTTGATGGTTTAAATAAACCTGCGACTGCAATCCATCAAAATAACTTGGGAGAGGGGTTAGGTGTCGCACAGTCATTCGACAGCATGCACACCAGAAACTTGGAGGACGGTCAGCTTTTAGCTATTGGCAGAACCCAAAATCGGGAAGCCCCGCATTGCTGCCCGGAATTGCGGAATTTAAATGTTCATAATGAGGTCAGGAAACCTGGCATGTATACATTTCCGCTGAACGCCGAAAAAAAATGCTTTCACAAGCTTTCTGGACCCCTTTCTCCGCGATGTTAGATACATATTTTGAGCCGTGGCAGGCTTAATTTACATGTCGACAGATTCAATGTGGGTCTGTCATGCATTCGAACCCTTGTAAAGCATGGAGAGGTTTAACCCAGGACCGAAGACGGAGGACAAGCATAAAAGTGGTTCTGACAAGCTGCGTAGACACCGGTGAGGCGAGATGGTATCTAATCCTGGGCTGGTGTAGTGGTTGTATCGATATATAGTGTGTGGCGTCATCGACGAAATGCGACCGCATATAATATGGTAGGCCTGGCAGCTTAGTGACAGGCAATGTAGTCCGTGTTGTGAAGCCGTCGACCATAGCTTCGACCCTGTCTTGTACCAGTCTTGTACCTACCGACGTACGGCATATCAACACATCGCATTTGCATGCAGCCAAAATATTCAAATTTGTGAAATGTAACGATGCATCACGGCGCTGATACAAGAATTTGAGAAACCATCCGCAATGAAACTGGGTTAATCATAGTCTCGGTCCCAGGGTTAATCACAAGAAATATATACCAAAAAAAATGCAATAACCGCCCACTTAATTACTGGACTTCTCAAGGTGATATTCAAAATGGTCTCTTAATTAGCTTGCCTTCCTCGAGATCAAAATTTTTGAAATTTCGATCACGAACCCATTCTTGTTTTCCGCCCGATATCTCGATCGATTTGAATCCTATGATACAGGCTCGTGCCATTCTGCTCTCAGGGAGCTGTTAACAGCCTTGGTATTGGTAGTAAAGCATATAGCCCACACATTCAGCATCGTCATACCAAAGAAGCCTGAACTTGGGTTAATTGGGGGGTCCATAGCGTGCCATGTTACGGCATGCATGGCATGCAGCTGCGTAGTCGCAGTATTTGAGCTCCCAGAAATTTCAAATCATGTTGCTTCTATTCTAGATCAATTACCTTGGAGCTGATTAATTTCACCTTTATAAGCCTATACCTGGTATTATACGATCGCCTTATCTTAGCATCGCGAATCGGTTCTCCATCGTAAATACCGTCGTGAAGGAGGCTTGAAAGGCTTCGGATTTCTATGCAAGATCAATCTATCTTGCGGGCCCAGTCTCGCTGTTGTGACTATTGCAAGTCGATATCTCGGAATCTGAGAGATGGTCCATAATCTTTAAACTATATGTATCTCACGGATTGCGGACAGCCACTCGTGATTGCACAGCGGTGCCAAGGTTCGTGTCGATGGCGAGCAATCCTCGTTCGGGTCGGAGCAAACCGAAGCGAGCCAAACTCGCAAAACTTCAGACCAAGGATCCAAAGAGAAAACACCAAACGTAACCACCCCACTTCGCGATTACCCCTCCGTACACAGCGAACACAAAGATCGAGATTAAGTATAATAGCATTACCGGATCAATATTTCCCGACTACAATACACCAGATCACCCCGAAGAAGCCTGTCAAAATGCCACCACCATCATCCCTCAAGATCAAAACCTCGAGCGTCGCCCGCTTAATAAAGGAAGAACAAAGCTACCACAAAGAACTTGTGCTGCAAAAAGCTAGTCTCCGTAGAATGGAAGACAGACAAGCGGACGAATATGAGATCAAGCAACAGGTATGGTTTTCCCCATGTGCCGTGGTAAGCTATTGGAAAGAACTGAAGCTTCAGCTGACGCTTCGAAAATTTTCGTGACCATCAGAAACAAGTCATCACTGAAACAGAGAAGATGATCCCAGAGATGCGCGAGAAATTAATGCGCGCAACTGAAGAGCTGGAGATGCAATTGGTAATGCTTCTATTTTTATCGATATGGGGTTTCTTTCAGCAGAATTCGGTGCTAATACTGCTCAATAGGAGCTTGTTGATGAAGAAACAGATGAAAAAAAGGATGCCCTTCTCGCGATGGAAGAAGCTAAGAAGATTTACGAAGGCGATCCGTCTTTGGCCGGTAGCAGCTTATTCACGGATGTTTCCTAGGCGCGGGATATACCGTACTGGTTACGATATCTTCAGATCTACAATGTTCATAGCATGGCGTCCTCGGTACTCTGCACCAATGAATTATACTGCAGCATGGACCGCAATGCTTTGAAACACCAGGCAACTTCTGAATTAACTAACGATATCTACCGGTGAAATTTGGATAAACATTAAAAGAGCGTTTCATTAGGTTTTAGACTAGGTAAGATTAACAAAAAAATAAATCGCTAGCGCTATATATGCGTGTATGCAATCCGGAAAGTACAAAGAGAAGAAAGAAAAGACATCAACAGGAGGATTTCATTACTGCATCACCCACTTCTAATAACCAGAAATAACTTTTAACCTCCGCATATTTACAAAGCGAAAGCGACGACAACAGCACCAAAAAATCCAGCAATACCGACGTTCTTCTTGTTGGCAGCTCCGGTGTAGGTTGGGACGAGAGTGGGTGGGACAGTAGCAGTGCCGTTTCCACCACCGTAGGTTGGAGAGGCAGAGGTGGTCAGAGAAGTAGAGGGCTTAAGACCATTGCAGAACCCTTGGTTGCAAGTGTTGAAGGCACACTGAGCGTCAGAGGTGCAACCAGCCTGGAAGTTACCACAAGCTGGAATGAGCATCGAGTTGGTAGCATAGCACTGAGCACCGCCGGCACACTGTTCGCTAGAAGAGCAAGCCGCACCGAGAGGTAGGGATCCAGCTGGAGCGGTGACAGTTGGGATTGGTGGAGTGAAGTTGGGTCCCTCAGTGGTAGTAGTTGGAGTGCTAGTTTCACTTCCGGAAGGCTTCAGACCATTGCAAAGACCGTTGTTGCAGATGTTGAAAGCGCACTGAGCGTCGGAGGTACATTCAGCGTTGAAGTTACCGCATCGTCGGATCAACATGGCATTGCTAGCCCAGCATTGGGCACCGCCAGCGCACTGCTCCGTCGTGGCACACTCAGCACCAAGTTCTAGGGTTCCTGGGGCCGCAGTGACAGTTGGCTCAGGAGCACCGCTTGGACCAGGGGCATCTGTTGGAGCGACGGTACCACTAGCACTGGATGACAGGAAGCCATTGCAAAGACCATTGTTGCAAGAGTTGAAAGCGCACTGGGCGTCGGATGTACATCCGGCGTTGAAGTTACCGCATCGTCGGATCAACATAGCATTGCTAGCCCAGCATTCAGCGCCTCCAGCACATTGCACTGTAGTAGCACATTCGGCACCAAGTGGAAGACTTCCTGGGGCCGCAGTGACAGTTGGCTCAGGAGCATCACTTGGACCAGGAGCATCTGTTGGAGCGACGGTACCACTAGCGCTGGATGACAGGAAGCCATTGCAAAGACCATTGTTGCAAGAGTTGAAGGCGCATTGGGAATCGGTCGTACATCCGGCGTTGAAGTTACCGCATCGTCGGATTAACATGAAATTGCTGGCCCAGCATTCAGCACCTCCAGCACATTGCACTGTAGTAGCACATTCGGCGCCAAGTGGAAGACTTCCTGGGGCAGCGGTAACAGTTGGCTCTGGAGCACCACTTGCACCTTGTGCGGAGACGTAGGCAAGCGTTGCAGCGAGAATATAAATTGAGGAACGCATAGTGATTATTTGATTGTGATATTAAAAAATTATACTAGTCAGAAAGCTTGGTTTGTTGAAGGAAGTAGAGAACGTTGCAAAGCAGTTGGAATTAATTAACGAATGCTTTTCCAATGTATCGATGAATGTAACGATTGTTGATGCTAAGAAAAAAAACTAGAATACATTCTGTGATGGGATATGACCTCAACTTATACTTGACCGATCCAAAGACAAAAAAGAAATCCCGGCGCCGTATGCATGGAGATCGAAATGTTTGGAAGGGGCGGATTCTTCACGTCGTCCGCTAATAATAGACGGCCAACCTAACCCACGGACAAAGCTAAAATTTAGCGTGACCGCTGGTACCAAGGCTAGGCCGGGGCCGGGCACACTAACGGATTTGGTGAAAAAAAGTACGGAACTTCCGTAAGAGGACGAGAAGGAGAAAGGGCTCAGCTGTTTTCTTTGCCAGCTGTTCTAGCGTTGAGAGCGGCTGAATGCAACATCTGGGCGGAAAGGGAGCTTCGAATTCGCCCATTCCTAACACTGATTGGGCCTATGCCAGAGATCGATCACACTGTTCCATTTTTCTCGAGGGATCATCAAATTCATTATGCGTTATAGTTTCCTGGGCGCTCTGCACATATCTTGAGCAGTTACGTAATTACGTATATGGCTATGTCATAGCAGATGACCCTCCGGCGAGTTCTTTAGTTAGAACATAATATTGAGCATCTTCGGGCCGAGAAATCGAAAGTCAGGCGAGGCCCAAAATAAATTGTTCGAGAATGCCAGCATCATCGTGGAAAACATACTAGAGTAGCGGACAAACGGGCGGAATACTGGACTCTCTAACGGATTCCGCTAGCGTGACTTTCCTTGAAATCATTCGCCTGCACATAAGATTAAGTGGTTTTCAGCCCGTCGTGCCCGTCACCGTCATGTTACAATCAGCCCTAGGAGAAATCGAAATTTCGAAAGACTAGCAAGCATAGATGGCTGCCCCAGGGGAGGAGCGACTTAAGGTTGCAGGAATCCAAGCACAAGGCGGCCCCGCATATGCATTCAGAAAAAAAAGCTAGACGCAGGTCTAGCCCTACCGGTACGGCGTGGATAACAATAGCCATTCCACAGCCAACGAGCCCGACACAGCCTGCTTCCCCAAGGTTGTGAAAAGCCAAAGTAAGGAGCGCGACAGGTCGACGAATTTCGAATTCCCATCAGCATGGAACTGACTTTTTTCTGTCGTTTCTGGTAAATATCCTCATCATGCGCATTGGACACCCAAAGGGCGTCCTGCCAGTTGCGTGAGGAACTCTGACAGCGAGAAAAGTTGGTCGGCAGGGAACTCTAATTATTTCCCCATCAAGCGCGGATGTAACGCCAACCATCACGGAGGCCTATTTTGTAGAACCTTACTGTCGAGTATCGTCACCTGGTCCCTGATTTTGCCGGATGTAATTTGAATTTAACGGAAGGGACATGCTGAGATCATCCGACTCCAATATCGTATGTAACCTTTCCCCTGTTTCAATCTATTGCTTCGTGAATTCAACATTCTATCGGCATCTTCCGAGTTCGTTTCCCCGAAACTATAATGACACAACAACACGACGGATGGACTCTCGGATAGGAACACTTTCGCCGGTTATTATCTAAAGATAGACTGCGATAAGCTTCATGGACATCCATTTTATGCCCACCGACTAACTCCGTTGCATAAAATATTTTTTCCCTTATGCTTCCTCCGAGATATCAGATATACGTAGAATTAATAGGAAGCAATTCCTGGTCATGATATCAACGTTTTGTGGATTTGCCTAATTACTCTTATCGTCGTATGATGTGCGCATATACGCATAATACTTTAGCACGTAGAGCTTAATGATTGTGGATCTGGGATATCGCGCTGATATAAGCACAGTCATGGATAGTAGCCTTCAGCCGTACTAAAATAAGCGCGGTAAGATTTCCACACTAGAACAACATCTAAGATAGACCCCATTTCCTGCCTTAAAATAAGCACGCAAGGATTTAGGAGGAGTCTGTATATGATGGATACTGGAGTACCGATTGCAACCTAATAGGTCTCATCTTCGATACAACTGGACTCACGCACGTGAAATTCATCCAGTCTCGGCACTGGACTAGACAATTCACCAAATACTCAATAAAATTGTTAAAATGAAACCAGGAACCCTTGGAAAGCGGATTCCACTCAACAGACTAGAAAATATCAACAATATGCAGTTCGCTCATGCGAGTAGCCAATAGAAACGGCTACAAACAAGATGATTGTGAAGAAACAGAACAGTTAACCCAGAAATATACACCCAAAGGAATAGCAAGTGTCTGAGTTGAACAGACATCTCGCGGGTTAAGTAGCCATAAGCGGTCTTATTTGGATTTCAAGGCCAAGTGCCTCCACACTTTATCCAATTAAGTTATACCTCCACACTTTATCCAATTAAGTTAACAAACCCAATATCTACAGTTGTTCTAGATTGTGCAAGCTATAATTATATATAGCCCGTATGTCCTACAACTGTGCGAGTCCAGAAACATTGAGAAATTTCCATTTATCCTATGAGAAAAGTAGAAAAATACAGTATGATTCAGGGTCCTTATCGTCTGTAGGCAAAAAGTCGATTACCAAGACCCGGCATAATATGCATAAATCATCCGAAGACTAAGTTGACGAGCCAAATTGACGTTTCCTGATGGCGGAATTCTCTCGATTCTCAAAGCCAAATGCAGAGGGTTCACTTAATTCTTTTAAGATGCTCAAGTCATGCATGGCGTTAACTTATTGCGGATTGACACTTTATCGTAAACTATTCATCAAGGCCATTATTTCCGTGCGCCTTTGGTTTAAGTCTGGGAATAGAATTAGTCTTCGAGTACATCTCATTGGATGTAGGCAATATTGCGATAAAGATACGTCGACCTTGTATCCTTTAAGAGTCCAAATAATATTTATTAATAATAAGCAAGACATGTCTCACAAGTCAGACCCGGACCTTCTCACACAAGGCTATGTTGGAAGGCTTGGAGGCGACAGCCATGCTTATAGGAACCAGAGAGCTCGGAAGGGATTCGAGGCCTATGATCTTAGTTGATCATAAAGCTATTTCCCCACCATTTCTGTTCGAATATTCAGCAATGGTCATACATAATCCGGCTAGTTTTATATGAACCGTCACCTGGCAGGACTACATATGTCCGTATGATAAACTCCGTTATGTAGATATCTGGCTACTTGGGATTCGAAGCTGGTCTGACGTGCTTGCCGTTAATACTGTTTGCTCAACGACCACTTTCGTATCCTGTTATCATTGCACTCTTAAGATCTCAACACAAGCAAGGAGCGAGGCTGCGCAAAATATCTATCCTAAAATCAGATAAGAAAACCTAAAAATTAGACCTATAGGATGTCTCGTCGAGCATGAGAAGAGCTATCTAAGATAAGCCAATACACGCACATATACCCCGATGGATCACGGGTAAGTTTTATCAGATCCATCTTATCGAGTATACCAAGAGATCAAAGACTCTCGCCGCACCGATAAGAACTCTGGATATCCCGTTCGCTAATCGAAGATTGTGGATCTTGCGTCGATTTCTGGGGTAGAAAGTGTATCAGGCCACTATCACGTCGACGAACCTGCATGAAGAAAATAAGAAGCGATTGATCACTAATACACGCTAACTAAAATGTTTAACTACAAAAGAAAGAAACCCGAGTAATGACTGTAGCGGATAATAACAGTCGTATACACGAAAAAAAAAAAAAAGGTATAAAAAAAGAAGGACTTCCTGATCCATCCGTTCTCTTTTTTTAAAAGCCTGGCCTGAAATACGCCATGGCGAAGTCAATCAACCAGATAAGAAACTGAAAACGAAAAAATGAGCTAAGCAGACCCCATCGAGGTTAATTCATCTGATGTTTGGAATACTCAAATGTGCCCTTTGTCTCAATTTGTGTACCTAACAAAGCATTCTCCTAAAGCCGATCACGATAATACATCATCTAAGCCGACACGCCCAATGTTGGCTTTCCGACTCGTTTCGACTTATAATCCTTAATCGCAGACTTTATAGCGTCCTCGGCGAGCATGCTGCAATGCAGTTTGACGGGTGGCAGGCACAGTTCTTTCGCGATCTCTGTGTTCTTGATTCTGCCTGCATCTTCGAGCGACATACCACGGACGAGTTCGGTAAGATACGACGAGGACGCGATGGCAGAACCGCAGCCGAAAGTTTTGAACTTGACATCGCTGATCTTGCCGGTGACTTCGTCGACACGGATTTGAAGCTTCATAACATCGCCGCCTATTGGGAGGAGTAGTCAGCCATCGGAGGATCGATAGAGGGATATATACGGATATCGGTAGATGACGTACAAGCTGGGGCACCGACGAGGCCGGTTCCGACATCAAGATCGGCTTTATTCATTGAGCCGACATTTCGCGGACGGGAGTAATGATCTAGCAGTGCATATCAACGTCAGCTTTCACTTCACCTCAATTATTCACTGCTCGAATAAGTGCATTCGAACAGCAGCATCGATGGAGCGGTCCTAGGAGACATATCTTTTTCATGGTATGCTCTCTTCGAGACGATGCTGGCAGCCGGCAGAGGGGCATGCGGGCGGGGGGCAGCAGCGATGAGATTCGGCCGGAGAGCACCTCGCGAGAGGGCTCTTGTCGTTCTCTGGAGTGTTCTTGAGAGCATGGCGGATATATTGATGAGGGGTTGGTTCGCAATGTATTAATAGGCGAGTGAAGAGTATTTAGATATCCGAAAGGTTGACTTTGATGTTGATGGGTGACGATGGGGGATATTTTTGCCTTCGGATTTTGGGGTAAATTGGGGGTTGCTTAATAAACTTGCTTCGAAGTACGTCAATGCCGAACAAAATTCTGAGGTCTCGACCGACTTGAAAACGGAGACGACTCTGTTTGCTGCCGAGGTCGGCGATTACCGCAACACATGAACAACACATTTTTGCTTATCGCCGGCTACAGCCGATTTCAACGACATCCGCTGTGTGGTATTTTACTGAGCATCTCCGCTGCCAGGTCCGAGATGTCCGGGTCCTATCCGGATCTCAAAGGATATACGCACTGAAACCCCGAGATGAACCTCTTACCACTGAGTGCTATTACTAGACATAGATTATTATGAAGCTACACTCACCGGGTGAACTCGATGGAATATGGATCGCGAAATATGTTTATTTCTCGCACTACTATTTTCATGGAAATTCATGGCGTATATTCTCTGATGTAAGGTTCGAGAATCAATATCTCCTACCTTTTCTAGGTACTTTTTAAGTTCCAGACATAGCTCGCAAGCTTGACTGGTATATTATGCTAAACGCTAAAAGTGAAATAATATTGTGATACGTATACGAAACTGTATCGCAGAAGTGGGTAAATGACATTCCCTGAAACGTATACATTACATCGAAGGTCTAAAGGTCCCATTCGTAGTATGAGGATAAAATATGCGAGACTAATCGGCAAAGAAATCGAAGTAGTACGTGATGCCTTGGTAAGAGTATGCCTGTGGATCGAGGAAGAATCTGGGTTCCAGGCTGATAGTTGAGCCCGGTGCAGCAGATCCGTCTTGTCTCTTCCAAGGTCTATCTGGAAGCGGGCCTTCCCACGGTCGAGGATTGGCTGGCGTCACACTCGAATCGTGACGTTCATATATTACATACCTCTCTTCCGCATTACCCGAGCTTACTGCGATAATACGGTCAACGTACGGGTTACGATGCGTATTGCCTTGGCGATCCGTCCAACCTCTAGCGCTGTTCGTAAGGATAGCGTATTCGACAGTGCCCCAGATACCTTCCATAACAATGTGCCTTGGGTAATCTGTCATGACGATTACGGTCCCACGGGCTTGCATGGCGTATGTGGCGGACATTAGGCTGAAGTAGTAGTACTGGTCGCTACCTTCGTACTCATTTTGTGGTAAATTTGGTCGAGGATCACGGATACGTATATCTCTCAAGTAGCCATTTTCGCTGAGATCGTAGAAATTTATAGCGTCGTTTGTTGGATGTGGGTGTTGGCTGCTGTACCAGCCATCCTATAAGTAGCGATATTTAGTTCAGCTTTTGCTTGTCTTTATGATACTAGTTAAGTTATAAAATGTATTTCATGCAGACCACTTACCCATATATTTAGCCACCCGCGCTGCCTTGCCATTACCTGTGCATCTCCTGAGAGCCCTTCCCGCCCTTCTATCCGCAGGATTGGTCTCGTGTAAAACAGCAGCACATGACTCTCGTAATCAATGACAGGCCGGATTTGCCGCTCCATCCATTGGAGTGATATATCTCGAAGACGCAGTGCAACCACTCGACTCATCAATATGTCAGGAGTAGTAGGGAAGCCAGGATCACCAGGACCCCAAAACCCCCAAGGATCTCCTCGTGGTGCAAGATTCGGCGATGGTATGTTGCAAATCACATACGTTCTACCACAGTTTCTGTTCTGTGGGGCGCAAAACAGAACGCTGGGGCTTGGTTGAACGCAATAGCTAGACTGACTAATCGAGCTGCCGGGCATGCCAGCAGCATTATCCGGGCTTCCTCCATTGTCGCTTCCACCGCTACTTGCCGTATTGCTTCCGGTAGTTGCCACCCCTAAAGAGCACGACAGGCTTCCAGCAGATCCACTAGTAGGATTGTAGAGACATCTTCTTCCAAAAGCTTTGATAACTCCCACATCTTCTGGCGCAGATGCAAGGGTGTCCGCAGATAGATCGAAATTTGCCGACAATTTTTTTGATACTGCGAGGGGCTCGTTATCTTGCTCAAATAAAAAGGCATAATCTAAAGTTTGTCCGGCTCGAAGTCCGTAATATCTGTATTGATATTGCTTGCCGGTTCCTAATTTCTGGATTTGCGTGCCTGTGGCCACAATCACGATGGAATCGCCGTCTGTGACTATATCGGACATGCTTCCAGGTTGAATTCGGTCTCCATTGGGATTCAGTGCCACTGAATTTGGATTTCCCGTGTCGGAAATACGTGAGTCGAAATCGACGGACCATATCATGGAACCTCCCATGCAAAGGTCATTAGCAACACCAAGTTTCATTGCAATAGTTTCTTCATCATCATAACCGATCCATTGGTCGTCCCATTTAAGTTCCTTGATCATCGGGCCCGAGAGGAGATTTGGTTGAACGCCTTTGCTGGTAATGACTTCCTGGATTTCTATTAAATCAACGATAAAACGGCTTGTCAGCAAATTTCATCCCAAATAAAGTCAATATAGTGAACATTCGATCGATATTTTGGGGTCTTTTTTTTGGGAGTAGGGTAGATTGTGTCGGATACCTTTATTGGACATAACTCCGGCAAAGTTAGTGCAACGAGCAGCCTTATTGGGTCCACTAAATTGACAACCTAGAGTCGCTGTTTGAGAAAAAAACGTCAGCTCAGCTTTGAAGACGTATTTATATCTGAAAAAAAAGGTACTTACCGCATGACGGGTTCGAAACGGTATACCCACGACCGCTACAGGACATTCGAATTAGTAACTTGTAGGTTAAACTTTCTGGGGGGAAAAAAAGAAAAAAAAAGAAAGAAAGAAAAGGTTCATATCTTACTAATAAGCTAGGCCAAAGTTGATCTTAGCAGGATCAATTTTTGCGAACCAAAGTGGCTTTGTATCGTTATAAATCTCACGAACATCGGTTTGCGCACGGATTTTGGGTCCAAGGGTCTATAATATTAACATAGTAAGAATTTGGCTCGCGAATACCCTTTGATACAAGTTGAAACGCAAAGGCTAGACTTACAGGGTTCAGAGCGTCCCAGGCCCCTATGATATTCATGTCGCAAGTCATTATGAGAATATAGTAATCAATCTGGAGGATAACATACCATGAAGATCATATGACATGAACCCGAAATGGTCGACATACTGTTCCATTGACTTTGGATCCATGCCTCTAAGATACCAATAATCAGGAGCACTTTAAGTTCAATAGAGTAGTTACAACGTTAGTCGGTCCCGAGTTCAACAAAATTGCAAAATGGGAGCGAATATGATGTCCACTTACAGTACCAAGCTTATCCCGTATTTAGTACCGAACGCAGCTCGCATTTCCCTGACAAGACTGACATAGTTTTGAGGATCTTCTGCTCTGCCTCCACGCTCTGGCGCTGTTGGATACTCCCAGTCAAGGTCGACACCATTGAAGCCGTACTTTGGTAGGAAAGTTAAAAGAGAATCGATAAACTTTTTCCTGTTAGCAGCTGTTGACACTAGATCTGACCATGTCCAGTGTGTCGGTCCGGTGTCCTATTTATCCTATAATCAATACCCTATGAATCCATACGAGCCTGCTATATTAATATAGCTCGAAAGTTTGACATACACTAAAGTCAAACCCGCCGACAGAGATCCAGGTTTTAAGACTAAGAATCGTTGTAGTCAGTGGCTCATGCGTCTATAAAAACGCCACCTGGAGATATACGCACGTTGAAGTTTGTAGGTTGGTGAAAGCGTAGTAGTATGGTTCATCTGCAGGATCCCAAACCTTCACTGCAAAAGATGATGGGTCAATTGATCTAATTTCAAACGGTTGTCAAAATAAGTCTTACACAATCCGGCTCGTCTATGATAGGCCAACTTACGCAAAAGCGAGATTTAGTTGTGTGAACCCGGTGGTAATAAGCTGGTCCGGTGTAACTTTGTTACACGCCCTCGCCCTTATATTTCTGTAGAGTTTTCAGAGTATCAGTATTTTCACTTGATTTACCAAGTTTATGCGCGCGAGCAAGGACTTACGCTATTTGATAGTATCCTATTTTTCTGCCTCCACTTGCCGTTCCGCTTCCTGTTCCGCAAGACGGTGGAGGAACCAGCTGGCACAATCCGAATCCTGATTGACAAGGTAGAGTGTTTCCTTGGGGGTCTGCATTGATACAATGGTTCGGTTCGGTCTTAATATTAATGGTGTATGCTGTTAGCTTGATTGATACAAATACGTATGGCTCTACGAATCAATGTATCTTAACTTCTCTATACATGTATACATATACAGAGACGTAAAGCCTAGGGAAACACTGCCAGTGACGGTAGACTTACACCACACCATCCAAAGTACGAGCAGCACAGGTTCAAACCGCACTTAACAGTACCGCCCAAGGAGTATTTTCCGCACATTGCGACGGCATTGCAATTTGACGTGCATGTTACTGGTGCAGTCGGTTTACAATGCTTCGGTTCATATCCGCATTTTCCGAGCTAAAGATTCCCCAATTAAAGGTTCAAATGTCAGTACCTATATCAGATCAATGGATCGTGAAATGTCCTAATAGTTAAAAGAATAAAGCATTTTCTTACCGAATTACAACAGCTAGCGTCCGCGCATGGTGTCGACGCTGAGCACTGTATTGGGCCATTGTCTTGACGTTTGGCAAAATCATAGTAGCCCCCATTCCCAGCATAATCCCTTGGCATGTGAAACAAGCTTCTGCCATGGGAAGTGCCCACAAGAAGCAAGCTCCACAAAAGCTTCTTCATTTTGATGAGGAGTGTCGCTTTAGCAACAGATCCACAATATTTGGGTCTCGAAGTTGGATCTGAGGCAGAAAGGTTTCGCAGATGGCGGCGAACTGCGAGACGAATTTCTTATGCTAGTAAAACAGCATTTATATAAAATACTTTTGGATTTTGAGAGGCCAAAAAAAAAAACCCCCACCCTTCTAAGGAGTTCCTGAGTCGAGAGTAACCGAAAAGTTATCATGCCGACTCAGTGCTGACCGGTCTTAGCATCGGCCGATATACCGTCTGCATACACATGCCCCACCCGTCTAATCATCCTTGCTTGATATTTTAAACCCAGGAGATAATTGCCTCACGAGCTTCAAGGACAAGGTTCATATGCCCTGTCGCGTCTTCGGCATCTGAAGCTTAAGTAGGATTGACCTCTAGGAGCAACAATGGGGGTCCCGAAGCTTCGGTTGAAAATTTCGAAAAGTACTTCACCAATATAGCGATAAGTGGTTGTTCTGAATGATGCAGACTGAAGTCCTAGGTACGATAATCTTTCACTAGAGATAAACTTGATTTCATGTTTCCAGTGATTTGGATATCGATTCTACCGGGTTTTTTATTCTTTTTTAAAAAAAAAAGGTAATGAACGAATAAGTGAAAAGGCTTTGAGATCCCAAGTGAAGCATCGGCGAAACCGGCCAAATCCGACACCCTTGAAATCACGGCAGTTGGATGCTTAGTTGAAATTTAGACCAAGAGCGGCAGGTGATTAGTGTAACTGTGGCAAGGCTTCGGGGCCACCCACCTAGCCGGTTCCTGCAGGCAAGTCGACACTTGCATTATCCATGAAATGCCAAATTCAAATGCAAGGTCACTTCTATACTCCTGTGGATCTTATGCTTGGCGGGGACCAGGGCATTCTGCACAAACTAAATTACCGAATCGACCAATTGGGTGGGCTTATATTAGGCTAAGACGGGCAACATAAAAAGCTTATTGAATGATGGGGATTGAGAATTCCTGTATTGTAGCAGCGATAATCCCGTTAACGAAGTAGCCGCTCAGTCGATAATGGCAAGAGCCCCCATTTACCTATATCCATTATATAATGATAGCGCAAGCATCAGCTTACTCTACAGGGTATAGCTGAATAGTTATATAGTTCGGGATCGGATATTCCGAATCAAGTTACAGAAGTTTCAAAGTTTTATAAGCAGGAAGCGAGGCGTATACGAGGGAAGCGTGATCGCAAAATTTTCGAGTATTATATATTTCGTACGAGAAGATTTTTTTCGGCCTGACTGTAGGGTTGCCCCAAGATCGGAAGATCGGTAGTTTTGGTTTGCTACTGTGGTTCCTCGCAGCTTCAAGTATGCTCCTATCCCTTGAACTAGTGTAAAAGGATAAAAGTTTTTCACAAAATGAAACGATTTCACTAAATCTCACAATCACAATATAGTTGTATCGGCTCAAACCTAGTGTTCTACAGCAGTAATGTTACTGAAAATCTCGTACTCCACGATATACTCGCGGGCCCTCGGCCTTACCTTCGTGCTTCTAGCAGCACAGAGCATAGCAAGTATCATTGGCGCAGAGTCTATCGACAATGACTTTGTCAAGTACGATACACTAGAAAAGCGCGATGCCGCGGTCCTACCACCACCTTGTGGTTTCTGGGTAATCCCAGAAAACACTACAACTTGCGCCGAAGTTTTGACGACTTATCAGTTGACAGCCAACGAGTTCCTCGCTCTCAACTCTTTGAGACAGCTTGTGAACACCAGTACTACGGACTGCTATGGACTAGTCCCTCATACAAAGTACTGCGTAGCGCCAAGTTAGTCAGCCCTATGGGTGCCGTTGAAAGTTTACGTGGGGACTCTAACTAACCCCCAGGATTTTATAGAGGCCGCAAATCTTCTATCAAGTGATGGTAGCTGTGGGCCGAAGAACAACAATGCTGTCTGCCCTGGTTCTTCCTTTGGGGAGTGTTGCAGTGTCAATGGATGGTGAGCACATGCTACCTTCAAGTAGCTCTGCATCGATTGAATGATTTTGCTAACGGAGGTGTGAAATGGGGTAGGTGCGGAAACGGCTAGTAAGTTCTGTTCAGCTCAATTCAGGCACGACCTACCGAATAGTGATTGGCGATATCTAAATCTCTGAAACAGTGCTTTCTGTGGCATAGGAAACTGCATCGGAGGGAAATGTGTCAATGGCACTGGATGGAGTACGGACGGAAAATGTGGTACCAAGCCCATGGACCCCAAATGTGGCGGACAGTTTGGAGTATGCTGCTCCAATGCTGGATGGTGAGTTGCAGTTGAGTGATATGAATTCAGTACATTTAGGCAAGAACTGATCAAATTCCCAGGTGTGGTAATGGTACGGACTATTGCGGTGTAGCCAATTGTGCTGCTGGGGCGTGTCTACCTGTGACGAGAACTACGACAACATCAGGAGTTCAGTGTGTGGCAGGCGCTTGCTGGACATCTCTGCCGCCAACAGGCCCTGTTGAAGGAACCGTTACCTCCACTACAACTAAGCCTCCTACAACGACAACTAAGTCGACCACTACCAGGTACGGAATCACTCGATATACACCTTGTACTAAGCTTTTTAACATTAAAATATTATTTCTTGCAGTACTAAAACTACTTCCACCGCTGCTGCTACCCCGACATCTACAGATGGTTCCTGCGGTGGCACTAAGGGATTTACTTGCGTAGGAACCACATATGGAGGCTGCTGTTCCTCTTCAGGGTTCTGCGGCACGACGGGCGTTTTCTGCGGCGAGGGCTGGTAAGCGCAGACCCCTGCATTTAGCCAGCAGTTACCAATCCCTTTTTATATGTTGCATATGAATGATCTAACTGGGATATCTTATAAAGTCAAACTAAGTGGAGCTCGAGCTGTCAGACTACCAATATCAGCTCTAACAATGGTAGATGTGGTGTCGTATCCGGCACGGGTACATTTACCTGTGTTGGCGGCCTATACGATGGCCAGTGCTGTTCGTCTAGTGGATACTGGTAGGTGTTTCTAGCCGTATGACCTTGGGCCTCGTGATTAAATGCTAACAATTTTTTTAACCTCTTAGTGGAACCACAACCGGACATTGCGGAACTGGTTGGTAAGTAGAAAACTCCCTTGGGCCACTCAATTGTAGAGGACGAAGATACTAGATGCTAAATTTGATACCGATCTAGTCAACGGAATTACGGCAAATGTACTTAGAGAAGACATATGCGATACGCGACATAAATTCAAATGAGAAGCGTGTCCTGTGTACACAGAATTCGTCATATTGAGATTTATGAATACCAAGCTGGTATATTGGTCTCCTTCGATCAAAACAACCTGTTATATCCTAGTTGAATTCAGCAATGCAGTGATCAGGTTTATACCTCAGTCTTACTTGTCTAAGCTCATGGATACCGTACTAAAAAGATTGACTCATATGCCACTAATACACTCTAGTCTTGTGAGGTATCATTAGCAAATTGAAATATGCGGATGATATGGCTTTTTCAGATAAAATATGCCAACCAATTCTAGCGCTAGCTATTGGCACAAGCATGCAGAAGATCCACAGTTCTATAGTAACTCACTAATCCCATGCATGATAGAAGATGATATTAGTGAGTGGTGTCTATCACGCTAAAATATACACCTTAGAGCATATAAATTATTGATTCCATGAATTCATCCAAAGCTGCCGCTGGATTAGTCTCGGGCCGAGACTCCCGCTGGATGTAAGCCTGGCTTCCAGCCGCTTTGAAAGTTAAAGAAGCATCAACAAACGATGTTGTTTGCTCAAAATACTACACTGTTTCCTAATTTGGCATTTTCCTCATCCAATGACGTGATGTCAACACGCCGACACGATTTTCCGTATCTCAAATGTTTCTCACATTTCCATCCAAATGAATTAGAACCTCACAAAAATAAATTCCCGGCGCTCAGGCCGGGCCGGGCCACACAACCAGATCGGATCTTTCTGCCCTATCAGAAATCCTGTTCCAGGTCCTCGGCGCGATCCGAGAGATGGGATGTGCATGGCCATGGCATGGATCTTCCCGAGCCCTGCCGGGAATTACTCCGGTCGCCGCATGCATCTCATCCCGTATCATATCATGTTCAATGCGCGCACATCGTATGAAAACTAATATGTCGCTGATTGTGTTAGTTATCGCTCTTCTAATATTACGGATATAGGTAGCACGGTATCTTGAGATAATTGACAGCAACTAGCAATATAACTCTACGCCTTCTGAAGATCTGTCTGTGAGGCTCGCCCGAAAAGGGGTGTTTCATGAAGCAGGCTGACATCATGCACAACTTTCGAGAAACCGACCAGCCCTCAGCTGGCTCTCCCTTGGTTTGTACTCCTCGATCGCTGCAGGGCTGCGTCCTGTTCCTGATTTAGCTTCCAAACTCTGCCATCCATCCATCTACCAAGCCTTGCCTGTCGAATCATATGGCCTTCAACTAAACTGAGCATTGTTTGCGCTCCAAGTCTTCAGCCCCCACAAAGCATCGGGGGCGTTTGACCGCCTTGTGAATAATTACGAAACCATTCACCCTGGGGCTTTCTTAAGAGCCCTCGCTGAGAGGAACCACGTTTTCATTTGACCTCTTTCTTATTTCCATTGCTGTATCAACTCTTCATCCATGCATCTCGCATCTGAATGCCGCGTTTTTCCATCCAGATATTGGCGGCGGCTTGATGAAATCCAGCCACTACACTAGCTTCCCTAGCGCCCGCTTTCGACTGCTCATATCAGGCACGGAATAACGCCCGAATGCGAACCCCACCGTTCGGACAGTCTCCTTGAATTTCTCTTCAATATCATTTCCTATCCTGATCGAACTCACCTGAGCACATCCATCTACCCTCTTACCTTTCGGTCGCATTTGCTGGGGGGGTTTTTTTTTAAGCGGGATTCCTGGTGGAAGGTCATACGGACGGTTGCTCAGTCCCTTCGTTTTCGAATAAGATCCGAAAGGAAATAAAGCGGAAAAAGGGTCACACTTCCCCCTTGGCTTAGTCTAATAGCATCATCACGCCCCCAAACCAATGTAATAAGTTAATCGTCCTGGTCTGAAGGAGGATGAGACTTCTGCGACAAAAAGCAAAAGCTCAGACCAATTAGTTATAATGTGCAGCCTCGCTCTTCCACTTTAAAATTATAATAAACAACCACGACCCTGAAAAAACTTGTGGGTTCTATTCTGTTCTTTTCTTCGAAAGACTTTCCATTTATCTCGTAATCTTTACCAATACCACAATCGTCCCTGGATATTTAAAAAAAGGCAACGCCGGACGTCAGTTCCACCCAACTTTCCAATTGCGACCTAGACGTATATTGATATCGCGCTGGGCAGATAAATCACTATCTACTAAATCACCACCCCTGCCGACAAGACCTCGAAATCGCTCACCCACTACCTCGAATACGGATTCTTTATCATAGACGGGCGGAGGAACGAAGATCCGGTTGCTGGTATCCCGACGTGCAGCGACAAGAAAGCAATATCAAAATTTTTGGGGGGTTTTTCTTGACAAAGATATACTAGAATTTAAAAAAAAACAATTCAAGAAAGAGAAGAGCTCATCCGACCGAAATCCGACGCTACATTTTTGCGGGGCGACTTTCTTATACTTCTTTTTTTTTTTTTTTTTTCTCTCTCTTTCTCCCCGGCATTCGATTAAAATTCGTAGCCTTCAACCTATCAACATCTTCCCATCTCTCATCGTCCCCGCAAATCTGTCGAGATCGTATCATTTTGGAACGACGGCAAGCATCTTGGTTCAGTCTAGCCTAGCCTCGCCCCATCCGGCTGCATAATGGCAATATCCAAAGAAGAAACGGTTCTCATGGCGAAAGACGACAAACCTGTAGGTTTTCCCCGAGCCGACCTCTTATACACTCCGAAACATAATTTAAAGATCCCGATGCTCGAACAAACAAGGCAGACAACCCTTGCTGTTCGGTGCAAGCTCGCAAGCTACCCGGCTCTTGTTTCTCCAACATAATCCCGAAAAATTTCTCGTTCGGGATACCTCCAAGCATTTTGGACTAACAAAAATCGGAGCCTTAACAAAAATCGGAGCCTTAACAAAATTTTTAATTTTAATTTACTCTTTTATTTTTTAGAGACAAAATTGCTAACCTCCGTCAAACAATTTCCAAACGGAACCAGACCGCTCTCCAGACCCCAATCACGGCTTCGGCCAATCTTACTACCTCAATGACGACAAGCGCCACCACAGAGTCAGATTTTGTCATTCGAGCTCGCAAATATGTCGCCAGCCAAACCGTCGCCGCTTTCATTGCCGGTGGTGTCGCCGGTGCAGTCTCGAGAACCGTCGTCTCCCCGTTAGAGCGGTTAAAAATCCTGTACCAAGTCCAGGGAACAGGGGGAGCTTCGTACACAGGCATTGGAGCTTCCTTATCAAAGATGTGGACGGAAGAAGGCTGGAGAGGGTTTCTACGGTACGATTTATCCGCTTCCCCAGATATTTTTACCCCGCGTTCTGTAGTATCGACTGAGGGATGGGACTGGAGGGTTCGTGTGGGGAAAACGAGACTGCGAAGAGAAGAGGGAAAAAGAAACTAATGAGGCATCGTTTGACAGTGGAAATGGGACCAATTGTGTTCGAATCGTTCCTTATTCGGCGGTACAATTCTCGTCATACACCGTTTACAAGAGGGTACGATACCTTCCATAATATTTTTCCCAATGGCTCCTTGGTTTGCGGGGTTCGGTCTAACTGAAGCTCGCTTTTATAGATGCTCATGGAAGTTGGCAAGACAGAGCTTGACACACCGAGAAGATTATTAGCAGGTGGTATGGCTGGTATCACATCAGTGGGTATGTCAGATTGTCCTCACCGATGAATGTTGCCAGATGCTAACATAGGGATTCGGACAGTCGCGACCTACCCCCTCGATATCTGTCGAACACGCTTATCGATACACACGGCATCGCTGGAGGCCCTTGGCAAGACCGGCGAGCATATCAAGATACCTGGCATGTGGGAAACAATGGTCCACATGTACAAGCACGAGGGCGGCGTCCTGGCGCTATATCGTGGGCTGATACCTACACTGGCCGGCGTCGCGCCATACGTTGGTCTCAACTTTGCTTGCTATGAGAAGATCAGAGAATGGATGACACCTGAAGGAGAGAAGAGCCCCGGCCCGCTTAGAAGGCTAGCTTGTGGTGCTCTCAGCGGAGCAATTGCTCAGACTTTCACATACCCTTTTGGTAGGTAGCTCCTCCTCGATTTCGGACTGGGATTATCTTTCGCTGACGATACCTCTAGATCTTCTCCGCCGCCGATTCCAAGTGAACACCATGTCCGGCCTCGGATTCAAGTATAATTCTATATTCCACGCTATCAGCTCCATCGTCAAACAGGAGGGCTTACGAGGGATGTACAAGGGCGTGGTCCCTAACCTTCTCAAAGTCGCACCATCCATGGCCAGCTCGTGGTTCAGCTACGAGCTTGTCAAGGATTTCCTTGTCACAATCGATCCGGATAACAAGCCCCTATAAAATTTCAGGCTTCTTTATCGTCAACTTTGTTTCTTCTTGTTGATTTCTGCACCACACCTACCAACCTCCTCGACTGCAACCAGCATTGTGCATACGAGGGAGACGGCCGTTTGCTTTTTTTATTAGGGACTATTCTATTGCATTGTAATCATATCATTCGGGGTGTTCTTTTTCCTTTGTGTCTAGGTCTGTACATTGCTTTCCCTTTACACTGGGTATATTATCTATGTTCTTTCTCTCTCTCAACAAAATGTTTCTTCAATACCTCCCTTCCCTCCACTTATCAAATGCCAAATAGGGGATCTGTTGCTCTTCGTTCTTCTTCTTCTGTTGTTTTCTTCATTATTTAGATATTACTTGGGGTTTCCTTTCAACTCTTCGTTCTCCTTTCTCTCAGGGTTCTTTCCTTTTGTTTCTTTTCGTTCAGTATATACTAAGCTCGCCCACCCACATGCTGCAGCCAGGGAAATTAGGAGGTGGCATATATATCGAGACGGCCTTTGTGATATTTTTCGCGGTTCCACCATCCGGAAATATGGAACCAGCTTCAAGCCGGACACTGTATTTTATCGAGTCTATCCGGGGCAGTTGTTTCCCTTTTATTGTTTGCGAGAGATATAGGCGACTTCAAGGCGATAGAGATAGAGACAATTGAATCAAGATGATGATGATGATACGAGGATGACTACACTTCGAATTCTGCTTCCAGCCGATACTAATACCAATATCCATATCCACTGATGCTCCATCATAACGCTAGAACTCCACGGTAAGGAAACCTATAAACCTAATGCCTCGCACGCTTCAACTATACCCATATATAACATCAAAACATGCATCCTACTCCACAGCCTCCCAAATGACAGAGACCTTCCTCCTGAACCCCTTACAGTTCTTCTTCTTTCCGACCTTCTCAATATCCTCAACTGCCTTCTTAACCATCATGGCTGCGGTATCTGGATCATCCTTGACAACTCTGACCTTCAACACGATATCCAGATTATGTTTCCTCGCCGTATCTCTGGCGAAGAAGTTAATCTTCTCGTCCACGAGGCTCCGCCTTCTCTTTCCACTACTTCCACTTTCGCTACCGCTGCTGTCTCTCCTCTCTAACACTCCGGTAACATCACCATCATCACCCTTTTCATCTGCTCTAGCCCCAACCGGAAACACCGCACCAACAGCCTGCGCAACCGCACCAACGTATCTAGCCCACCAAGCCATCTCATCCCCCACCACCTTCTCTAGTCGTTCTCTGAACCCCCCCTCCGCAACCTCCCCACCCCACCTAGCACAGAGCACCAACCCCAACAACGCTCTCTCCTTGTGTGTTAGTCCGTGAACCCCACCGAGTAACCCAGTAGTTGTAAAATGCAGCCCCGCCGCCGCCCTCCCTTCCTTAGGCACCCCCTGGTGGAAATACAACAGATTCGCCAGGGCAGGCACGATCTCCAGCCAGAGCACCTCAGGCGTACTCTTTGGCAGCGCATCGTTGATAACCCTCGCCAACTTTCCCGCTCCCTGACTTCTGTATATCTCCGTGCTAACTACCAAAGGGTTCGCTTTCCTCACGTCAGTGGCCAGTTTATTATACAGATACCCTTCCCTAACTCCACCTTGACAGAACACCACATCTTTTATCTGCGGTAGACAGCTTAACAAATTCCTGATCAAGAAGGCAACAGCGGGTACCTGTAACCCTCTTCTTTCGGATATTCTAAATTTCCCTGCTAGCTCCTCTTGCTGCCCCGCAGACAGCTCAACCCCGATCCTTTCAGCGAGTCTTACAAAGTGTTCCCTTTTCGCCGAGAATCCGTTGATGATCGGAATAGGGTACGGCTGCACTTCATGTTCCGCCAACAGCAAATACCCAAAGCCGCGGAACCCTCCGCCGGAGAGATACAGCGTATACCCGCCCTCCCGTTCCGCTTTCGCCGTAAGTTCCGGGTGAATATCCAAGGAAGCGACAGCTTTGGTAAGTTCCTCCCTAATATTTAACGCTGTAGCCTCCACGGCTGTAGAATTGATCGCGGTTTGCAATTTTTTTGTCAATGCCGCCGCTCCAAATGGTAGGGAGACCGCCTCCTTTGCGCTTTCCAACTCTCCGTGTTTCGACACCATCCATGATAACTGCGTCGATCCACCGCCCAGATCCATCACTAGCCCTTCAACGGTTGCAAAGCTACTGGCGATACCCAGCCCACCTATCCGACCTTCCTCGGCCTTCGGAAGCATCTCAACAGGCCAGCCGACGGCATCTTGAATCGCTTGTCGGAATTCCACGCTATTCGGAGCCGTACGGGTGGCTTCGGTTGCTATCAACTTTATCTGGGATTCGGGGACTTTGTAGTGGTTACAGATGGTGCGAAAGCGGAGCAAGGTTGTAGTTATGGCGGTTATGGTGGTAGCAGGGATGGGAGATTTTATGTTGGCCGAAGATAAGGTGGAGTATTGGAATTGAGCGTCGTAAAGGGAGATGGGAGCTCTGTCCGTGAAGAGCGTGGGGAGAATTCGGGCGGTAGCAGGGTGCAGAGTGGTGATTGAGAAGCGCACGCCGTTACTATTTATGTCGTATAATTTATCAGTTTCTGTTGGTTGTTTTAAATTTTTGTTTCGGCGAATGATGCATTTTTAAGTTCTACGTTGGAGGGGCAGAGTGGCTCACCTGCCGATATCGACAACGGCGTGGAGGTGCTCCGGGGAAATGCACTCGAACGCATAAGCCGGCGATGAAAGCAGCGGAGCCGCCATTTTTGAGTGCGTTCTGAATTGTTATAAATGTGGACTTGTCAAGCCGGAATGTCTAAAGCTTGTGCAGTTTTTGAAGATTTTTTGAAGTTTTGAGGGTTTTAATCATCCGATGTCACGATCACAAGCTTGGGGCCGGGTTTGATACTGCAGCTATGACTGGCCTGGATTTCAAACCCAACCCGAGTGCGACGGCCGAAGACCCTGTATATATACTCCCCATTGTTCTAGGCATCTCTTCTTGTTCCACAGGGGTGGCTGAGTATGCTTAGAGAAAAAAAACTGCCCTGTATACCAATTGACTAATTGACCTGACTGGGGAGGGAAAATATTTTTTTATCAAGCAGTTAGTCAAATGACCCTGACCTAGGTCGAAGAATCAGTTAAGGAATTGGGATTCCTTCGGTTCCTTTTGCAGTTGCTGCTATCGGCCTCACCGGCTTAGTCGGTGTTTTTTTTTTTTTTTTGCCCATTTTCGGCCGTGGAGCGACCAAAAGACCCGGGGATCGGGACATTTTCCTCTTGGTAATTCTTCAAGCTCTCGAGGATCAATTCTTTATTTCATTTTTATTCTACCTTATCTTATTTATATATTTTCTAACCGAATGTTAATGTTGGTTGGAAACTTTTCGCTACTTACATCCGGAGATATTGACATACGAGACTGCAGGGTTGGCTCGAGCCAGGGTTCGCTTTCACAAGGCTAGCTTCGAGCGGATGGCGTGGGGTTGACAGATTTCTTGGTGACGCAGGTACATATCTTGGAAAGTTAACCCCTTCTCGGACGAAGACTTCGAAGGAACTAGCGCAGTACCTATAAAAGTCTATATAGCACAGTCAAAATATGTTTAAAGCAGCACTGCATAGATGCTACTTTGTCTTCAGATTCAAAAATGTATGACATGTATGCAGAGTGCGCAGTTTATAAGAATATACAATGCCAAACACTCCTCATAACCCCCCTGCCATGCTATATCGAACATAATATCACAGGCAGTACCTACCACTTAGTTTAAGGTAGGTACCTCATATACGTCTAGCTGTCTCAGTTAAACCCTCTCAAAGAAATAAACATACGCAAACTTCTTCATCTCCTCCACATCAGCCCCCTCGACCACCTTTTCATCGTTAAACAGCACCCATGCCTCCTTCAACCCAGCTTCCCCTTGATCAACCAACTTCCTGATAAATGCCACATAGTGTCTATCATAAATCGACCAGATCATTAGTAAAATTAAGTCAAACCGTAAGTGGTTTGGACAATGAGGTAACTCACCCAGCGTGGATACTCGACCCCTTATGACAGACAATGCTATGCAGCTGGAAGTTCGCTGGCGTCTCCGCGCTTCCTGGGATGGTTTTCTCTTTGGGCTCCCCTCCGGATGCCGCTGGAGCGGCGGTATCATCATCACCCATATCATCTGGGTGACTGAAAACCCATTCGACAGCTCTCTCTACATCTCCGCCCGTCTCCCTTAGCGCTTTCTTCGCTTGTGCATCCGTGAATCCCATAGATGTTAGCATAACAATCTTCTCAGGATCAGCTGTTGAAGTTGCTGCACCACTGTCGCCAGAGCTTCCGGGAAGCTCCAAAGGCGCATCAATGTCTGGATCTTCCATATGCTGGAATAACCAGTTCATCGCAGCTTCAGCATCAGCGTTCCCGGTGTTGTAGAGTGCCTTTTGGCAACGGACTGCCGAGAAGCCCATCGCTCCGAGTTGCTGCATCGCATCTGCATTTGGTTCAAAACCTGGCCTGGAACTCTCGGCTGCGTCTTCTGGAAGGAGTTCCTCGGTATCTAGCAAACCGGTAGAAAGATATGGATCCAACGGGAAGGGTGCAGTATCAACGACAACCGGGATATCTAAACACTGCCTTTAGCCAACAGCTTGAAACTCTAGTCCGGTATAACGCATACCTAGTTTCGTAGGCACCCAATTGACAAGTGCAAACCTCCTCGCATTGACCGCTAGGGCCTTCGGGAAGGTCTTGAACCCGATTTTCCTATCATATGAGATCAGCACCGTATACCCTACCCCACCCTTTTGACGGTAGAACAAAAACTTACTTCACCGCCCCCTCCTTGCTTCCGCAATCCTTGCATGTATACTCAATTGCCTCCTGCGCCGTAAAAATATCCAAGCACTCCTTCAGTGTAACCGCCTCAAACTCTTCGACTTTCTTACCATCTTCACCCATAACAACATCCTTAAGCCGCCTGGCTGGAACAGGAACCGTGATGTTATCCTGCTCGTCGGTCCTATACCTCACTTTTTTACACCCCAGACACTGCAGTCTTTGCTCCACTGCAAACTTAAAGTCTGATACTGGATCCTTATGTGGTTCTGGATGTGGGGATCGGGTGATTAGCTTGAACAAGTGAAGAAGGAGTTCGAAAGCGTCTTGTTGCCGCATAGTAGAGAATTCTTCGTGACCTTTGCCAACCAGCGTCTTCAGCATCGCAGGTGCAATACCCTTCTGATACTGCACGTATGTATGCTCCGTGCTCACCGGCAGCGGCTCTTCAGGCTTCGAATACCGTCCTGACAATAAACCGTCACCTAATTTCTTCAACTGCGTGTCCAAGTCCTCTGCGGGGCGATCAGCAACAGGAACATCATCAATCTCGCCGTATCGCTTCTTAAACCCTTCCAAAGAGTAAAGACATTGCAGAATCGATGCCAAATAACATGAATTCCCAAGATTTTTCAATCCGGTCAACCCAGGCCCAAACAGCGGACTCAATTCCTTCCCGTCATCGCCCGTCATCCTAAACTCCCACCGAAGATTTTGTTCGATATTCATCTCCGTCAACGATTTTTCCGTTCTCTGCCGTTCAGCGATTGCGACACCCCAATGGTGAAGATGTTCAGTAAGGTGCGGGTCAAGTCGTTCATCGTTGCAGATGTAGCAGTAGATATCCGCCGTGCCTTCCGAGGATATACTGCCCAATTTGACAGAGGCAGGATGGTTTGTAGCTTTGAAGTGGGCGAGACCGTGGGAGTTCCCATCGACGCCACCGAATTGAGCGCGACCACAGCCAAGGTTTCCGCATTGAAGGCACATCCAAAGATTTTCTTTGAGGTCGCAGTCGGCGCATTTGGTAAAATCTTTATGAATACGTCAGTAATCTGTTGTAACGGACGGCGACTGGAACAAAAGCTAGGTCAGGCATACCAATGTTTTTGCCAGCATTATCATCCTGAACCAAGAAAGAGACATGCTCGCAGTGTTCGAGCTCCAGGTTCCAGGCATGAATTTCGTCAGCTCGCGCAGCTGTCATAGCGCTAAGAACACCCTCAACAACTTTGGAAAGCTATGGAACCCCGAGAATCAGTCTTTTAACCCTTAACCCTTGAAAAATAAAATGTCTTGAGATGATCTCACATCCCCAGCCAGCTCCACATCATCCGCCTCACAGGTATAACACCTGACAAACGTTTTGGTATCGTAGATATCGGCCTCGGTTTCAGCTGCAATAGCTAGCTTTGTAAGTTTTGTTGGGGGTTCGTCTCTCTACGGATCCCAAGCATCCAGTTAATAACCTTCTAGTGATTCCCTCCGAGATGTTTATTATGCGTACCTCCACCTTCGGTTTCTTCGTCCTTCGGATATTAAGAGCGAGCGGGTGGTCTCGCTGTGCGGAGTGTAGACGGCCGTGCATACGATCACCGGCACAGCCGCCGTTGAAACAACTGAGACAGACATCGAGGCCTTGTTCGTCGTCCTAGTAGTTGAACGTTTAGATATGTATATATAGACCGTAAACTCGCTTTTCAAGAAGAAGAACAGCAATAAGGGTTAAACGTACGATAGAATCGAAGCAGATAGTACAGTCCTCTCGATAAACCGGCTGTGTAGCAGCCGGCGGCCGCAAGGCTATAAAAACCCCTCTTGATTAGCCTTCACCCACAGCCGCTTGAGAAAAAGAAAAAGAAAAAGGTGCAGGCACTTACACAGCTCAGAGATATGAGGACAAGCAGTCATCTTCGTAAAGTAAGTTGTTATTTCAAGTTTTGAGAATATCGTGAGGTAAACGCGTGAAGCTGTCGATAGTAAGAGGAAAGTAGGAATGGGACGACGCGAAGTGGCGGAGAGGGAAAGGATTCATTTGTCAGTCAGTCAGTTTGGCGGGGTGGCCGCGGGGCAGCCAAGCTGGCAGGGGAGCTTGGCCAAACAGCCGAAACCGACGTGGGTGAGCTACCCGATGACGTTGCTCCCATCCCATTCCATTCGGTCCAACATCCCCAGTTAAACATCCATCGCATCGACAACATCCACCTTTTCGAACACCAACAGACATAAAAATTAAAGCTTCAATATGGCATCAGAAGAAAATACACCACTGCCACAAGGTGGCCGTGTAGACCAAGGTCATACCATGGGCGAGCACTGCACCACTGACTCTCCGTTACCAACAGATGCCGGTACCCCATACGGAGTAAGTGTTTCTTTAATTACATTCCTATCATATTAAGAACGTAGAGCTAGATTACTAACAAAAATCTTAAAACTTCACCAGGAAATCATCAAGCTAGGAAAAATAGATGTAACGTCCACAATACCACAATATCAACACGATTGTCGATTCCTTTCCCTCGAAATACTGACGGTACGATCAATTGTATAGTGTTATGTTACCAAACCTGCAGACTACCCGCACGTCAACTCAAAGCTCCTTCTATTCCTCACCAATGGCGTCGGGATCCACTCGAAGAACAACCAGCTACAAGCAGACTACTACTCCAAAGAGGGTGGCTTCCTAGTCGTCATGCCGGATTTGTTAGTTAACAGCCTTCCATCATTATTCGTTCCCACTACAATAACTTACAATTAAACACACGAGAATAGATTCGACGGCGATCCAGCCCCCACAGCCGGAGCCACCACAACCGAGGAAATAACAGGTCACGAATCCGTAATCGAACAAGTCAAAACCAAAGCCGTCGAGGGTATCAAACTCCTAATGATAGACCTATGGCTGGCCCGTCACACACCGGAAAAGACGTACCCGATAATCCTCTCCGCGCTTGAGTCCGCAAAGGAAGAGTTCGCGGACGCGGCGAGTCAGGTATTCTGCGTGGGATACTGCTTCGGAGGGAAGTACGTGTTGAAGTTAGCAAGTACGGCGGAGATTACAGCAGGAGCGGTGGCACACGGGACGGCAGTTACGTTGGAAGATATCAAGGCAGTTGTAAAGCCCGTGAGTTTCGTGTGTGTGGAGGATGACGGTATGTTCCCGGATGATGTCAGGGAGGACGGGAGAAAATACCTTCAAGATCATAATCTAGAGCACGAGATGAAGGTTTATAGCGGTGTCCCACATGGTAGGCTCTTTTCAACCTTTCCTTTCCTTTTTTTTTTTGGAAATCTAAACTAACTTAATGATAGGTTTCGCCGTTATGGGCAGCTATGACGATGATAGAATCCAGCAGGCACAGAAGGATGCGAATGCCCAGATGCTTGACTGGCTCATCAGCCATGAAACATAGCTTTAAACTCGCTGTCTCGTGTTTATTGATTCCTGCTTCCGATATTATTATCTTTCTCTTTTTGATCCATTCTTTCGAAGAAAGCAACAATACCCTATGTTAATATCTATACTTCATCGGCATGATTTGACACTATCCATGCACCGTTCATAACCACGGCTTGAGTAAATTCATTATCATTATACGTTTCCTTTATCATAATATAAACAGAAAGAATAGTAAACGGATCAAAACGATCCATTGGAACTAGAAAAGAAATATGCAAAGAAACACCCCGTGTAATGCGTGCTTTATCTCAGAAAGAAAATTCACCTCTCTAGCCCATGATCTCAATCATTTATAATGCAAAGGGGTCTTCCGATGACGCATCCCCTTGAGGCATATAATCAAATCATTCGGCTTTACTAATTCCCGCCATAATTCCATCTTTAATCCTCTTATTTGTCAAAGCCGCGATCAAAGCCGCACCGACTCCACTCCCATCTTCGGCCGGCTTGACCTTGACATCATCGTGTCCCAAGATCTCTTTCAGTGCAGCAGCATTCCTCTCTTTAAAGTGTGGATACTTGTTGAAGACACTACCATCAGCACCAACACTGCAAGGGGATAGATCTCGCTTCCGGACGATAGCGGCGATACCACAAGCTGAGAGACGAGCTGCGCGAGTTCCAATAAGTTCTGCGAGGCGGCGGATAAGCTTTCGTTCTTGTTCAGTGGTTTCAATTCCCAATCGTTTTTCAAAGAGAATCTCCGTTTCGCTTAGGTTCTCCCATGGATCACTATAGCATCATAGTGAGCAGATTATATTTCGTAACCAGATAAATAAGCAGCAAAACTTACGACTCAATCTCTGCTAGGAATGACGCATCAAGACTATACGGCTTTTTCAGGGCTGTCAAATCCTGTTTTTCAAAGATCTCAACATCCTGTTTTTGCGCAAGGTCAAGTAGGGTAAGTCGTAGGATCTCTCCGAGATAATACCCTGCTATCATCTTTTCAAAGGCTTGTTGTCCGGGGCGTGGTGATTGTTCGTCGATCTGTGCATCGTAAACGGTACGAGGGAGGACATAGTGTTCGTTGTCGAATGCACCCCATTCGCAGTTAATGGCAATCGGCATGTCCGGTGGAAGATTCATGTGCTCGAGTTTTGGAATGTCGCCGGCAAGCTCAAAGTAGGCAGCTATATAGGTCAACTTGTTAGTAATTCCAATGGATAGCTTGCTCAACCTAATATTCTTGGAGCTTACCATTGCACCCTGTTCCGAAGATGCATCCAATCTTCGTGTTCTGATCGGTATAGTTGCTAGCAATGAGCGTTCCAGTCGTATCATTTATCAGCGCGGTAACTTTGATCGGAACCCCCTATAAATCTTCCGTCAGCTCTGAGCCCTCAGAGAATTACCTCCCCTAAAATGCGTTCTACCTTCTTCGCCAAAGCTGCTTCGAACAATGGAACAACATCCTTCCCTTCAACGCCCTGAACATCGAACCCCTTGGTCCACCTCTGCAAAACACCATGATCAATGTAATCTTGAGTACACGGATACGAAAATGTAAACCCAAGGCCCATCTCCTTCATATTCTTGTCCTCGTGGTTTGAAATCAAGAATTGCTTCAGACAATCGGCGACATAGTCGAACAGATCTTCGGCATTCCCCGTCTTGATGGCAGTAGGCATGCGATATTTGCTTTGCATGATGTCGAATTTGCCGGACTCCTCGGCGAGTAAGATTTCGCAAACTCTAAGATTGGTACCTCCCATATCGAGAGCGAGATAGGTGCCCGTTTCATGGCCTGTAGGGTTGCTGAGGACCCATGTTGGGTTCATAGGCTAGTCGGAGATAGACTGGTAAGCCTCATTGATCATAATTGGAGATACTACCGAAACTTACAATGCTTCCGCCTTCTTTCGATAGGCCTAGATACCAGATTATTAGCCATTATGCCAGCAGCTGGGTACTTGAGGTACAACTCACCCTTTGCCAGTTCCTTGGTAAACCACTCGGTGATAAACTTGAGCTTTTGCGTATTAACAGAAAATAGATCCTCCAGGATCTTGATCTGGTCCATCAAATCCTTCGGGACATCATGCATAGAACCTACGCCCCCAACGTTCCCAATGTCAACATCGACCATTTCCTTCCCCCATCCAAGTTTCACACTGCTTATTCGACACACCAAAAGCCTGTAAAGACTGATGTCGAAGTCTGAAGTCGAAAAAGCGATGGAGGGTTTGATAGAGTAAAGTTTGAATGTAACGTACCCTTCCTGCTGGGAGGATCTTTCGGCCCTAAACCGACCATTGTGCAAATCTTATTAAACACGACACCCGGCGTTAGCATCTTACTGACCCTATCTTCCTGGAATAGCTTGAGGGACAGCATATTGGCGGTTCTTCGTTCGCTTATCGCTTTCTATAAAAATAGCAATATGCGGATATAAAGCGAAACCCAGGGATGTAACTATAGATCAACGTGGAAAAAAAATCACGAGGAAAATATATATATATTACTATGGGATATGCAATTTTCTCATGGGGAAGTGAGAATTGCGTTCTTTTTTTCCTTTGCTAACCACTCACCTAGGAATTTATAGATAAAGCGCGGGGATCGGGGATCAAGAATTTGGCAACTTGGTTATGCAATCCGGGGTAAATTCAGGCGGATGTGGTAACAACAGCGGTACCAAGAATGGGTGGTGAGCAGAAGCGATCGAAGATTGACCACTCGGGTCAACTGCAGGAGACCGGCAATACAATGGATGATGCAACTTCGCCCTCGCGATAACGTTTGCGGTAGCCGTGCGGCTGGGATGAACAGACAGATAGGCAAGCGAGCTAGCTGGGTGAGCTGATTGTGGGATGATGTAAGGCGGATTTCCTGGGATTGGAAAAGGTACGTCTGTGTCGTGAGAACAACGGCAGCGCGGACGGTAGTTGCAGGTGTGGGAATTCTGGGATTACGTGGAGACGGGTAATCCAGCGATGTCGAGCGAGTGTGTCTGCGTACCGCTGCTGGGAGTGACAGGCTCTAACTAGTTGGACTTCTTGGTTTGTACCGCCGCAGAGATGCAATTTAGAATGGAGCAGGATTCATCGATCTGGAATCCACGGCAGACACCAGCCTTTTAAATCGAACAGCCGAAAAACCTCACATTGGACTAAACCAAGTTAATTCTTTCTTTGTTTTTAGGACTTCCCAGTTTCTTCAGTATCCGACTTCGTTTATTTTCCCATCTCGAGCTCACTCGATCAATTCGCTGTGAGGATTCGCGGAGTTCGGAGCCAGTCTCGGGGACCTTAGAACACTGGGCTAATGACGTCCGGTCTAGCTGAGGGGCTCTGTCTACCACCTGCATAATGCACCCATGTTGCCTTCCAACCCCTCCCTTGCCCAGAAGTTTCCATTGGCCTGCTGCCGAGCTTATCGATAACAGAGTCGAGAGCTTTGACACCGAATCGGCCGGGGGCTGGCATCCGAGCTAGGCTTCGAACTCGGGAGCTTTATCCATGCCTGACTTCGGGACTCTTGGTCTAGACTGAGACCTCTAGCACCCCCGAGTAAAGATCCGCGACTCAAAATGTTAGACACTCCACCCTTTTTTTTTTTTTTTTCCCAATGAAAACGCCGGGATAGACTCCGTCGATAATAAGAAAAATGTGAGGGTGTTTATAACGAATTCGACCGGTTCGGAGTCTCTCAAATTCCCAAGGCTCAGAGTTGGCGGCCTGAGCGACCGTCCGAAACCTCTTTGTCATGTATACGTGAACGGCGTTTAGATCCCAATCCGGTTATCTGAGCTCTTGCCAACCTCGAGATGGGATTCTGCGGATTCGATCTTTTTTCTGCTTTCGAATATACCACACCGACAACGCGCTTCCAGCGAAACTCTGAAGTGGGGTCCTCGGAATATTTCTCAGACCCACATGCCGGTGTACACTCTATTTCGCCTCCACTGCCACGTTCCTTACCTAGAATCTCCAGAGATACATCGAACATCATAAAATGCCACCCAAGGCAAAACCCTAGAACTCAAATTCGTGAGTCTCGACAAAAAACAGAAGCTCAGCCATCTGTTGGGATATTATCCCTTGAGAGTTAGTATTTGTATATACTACAGACAGTATAAGCTATGGAAAAATGATGCACGTTGGACTGAGCAACCATACACGACATAATGGTAAGCAGTGATGAGTCGTCATCTAGTGCGGCCTTGTACACTTGTGCATCACTGCCTCACCGAAATACGATCCCAAAGGGGTCCAGAGAATAAGAAAGGGTAAGGAAAGAATTATCAGCCAGATGATATAAGTTTGACTCAGTGAAGCAGTCGTACCAACTAAGTTATGTATATAAGATTAGTTGCCTAAGTACGGACGGCTATTCCCGTACCGTGAGCCGTACCGTAAGCCGTACCGTAAGCCGTACCCGAAGCACCGCATTTGCGAACCCCCACCCCCACTCTCACGCAATGCCAATCGAAAAGAGAGAATCGTATAACAATCCCTAGGTAACTGCATTAGGGGTTTCATTATTCTCTTACACTATGACATTGGTACTTCTGGATGAGGGGTATCCGTATGGTAAATTTGAGAATGTGAAGGCAAACGATGTTGACACAAGCAAACCATAAGCTGCAGCTTGTAATATATTAATAATGCTTGAAAATTGCGAAGAACAGAACAAAATGCACTCGTTTTTCGTTCATCTCAACTCTAACGTGGTACCTGCACAGTATTTTATATATATCTCCGGCTCATATCTATGTACATGTACACAAGTATCCCCACCGTCTTAAAGGCCAGTTCCCCAGGTAATGATGCTGTGTAACCTGAGATAGCGACAAACGAATGGATCCTTTGAAGCGAAATTAATATGCAGAGGGCTCAAATGTACCTCGTACATGGACGCTACAATTACCAACGTCCCATCAACTTAACTTAGCTAGCCAGGAGGGCAACCGAATCTAGGCATTCTATCAGCATGTGAGAGAACGAAACACCTTAGAGTTCTTCTTGTTAGCTCGCTGAAACGGAAGGAAATAGAACGAACGCCCGAGAACGGGGCGCCAACAACTGATATAATGTTAGCGATTGAGCGACAGTCGGCATTTCTTAGAGTATATCTAACGTAAGAAACATTTCGAATTCACATGCGTGTGCTAGCTCTAACCAAAATAAAAGTTTTACTCTCCATCTTCGGAACTCCCGGGCTCCCTCCCAACGTGCATCGCTACGCGTGGCTTGTACCCTTAGGCGCATATTCTCTCTGCATACACACAGACCTAGCATTCGCATCCGAAACGAACTTGTAGCAAAACCTTAATCATCACCCCGAGTGTCTCCGGGCAATAAATTACAAATGAATATATCGGGGGAAGAGAGCAAGGAAAACGCCCGATAAACAGAGTGTGGACCAGGGACCGTCGTTGCCGTCATATAAAAATCAACGAAAGGTACCGGTACTAGCTTACAAGCGCTTACTGCGAGTGAGAGCCACTTGCATTGCATCAGCCTCGACTGCACGAACAACACAGCAAAGCCATGGGCTGTACAAATACTCGCCTCAAGTCATAATATATCAGACATACCTCTCCCACGATGAAACCCTCCAGGCCTGCATCTCTTCCAGAGTTCTTCCGCCACTGCAGGTACGCCACGACACCGTGCTCTTGGAAGCAGAAGCCATCAAGTTATTTTGATTGAATAACAACAACACGATAGGTATCGATATCTTCAAGCGAGGCGGAACCCATTACACAGCAGAAAATGCCAACCTCGTATCTTTTCACTTAGCTTCGTAAATTAATATATGCTGGCCGTTTTTGCGTGATTAATTTATATTAACCTCCCGTAAGCTCCAGTTGAAAAGCTTCACCAGCGTAGCACAACCTGACGCAATTGATTATAGTGACCCCTCTGTGACTGGATTCGCAAGGCTGCAGAGAGGGAGGGTGGTGCATTTAGCCCAAGGCACCAAGGGAGAGCCGAATCTCAGGTACAGATATGGTAAATAGGGAGCCGGAGTATAAAATACTTACTCATCATATCAAAATACCCCCAAAATCTTTATGAGCAAACACTACAGAGATAAGAGCTCCGGATGAACTCCAAGCGACTTGAACACATGTTGCAAGTTGATTGCGCGCAGCGAACAAAAAGGTATTGTTGTTGTTGTTTTGTTTTGCTTCTCGATCTCAGCATCGCTGTCGGCAAGTTCTTCCACGGAAGCCTCGTGAAAAGAAAAAACCCATTTCTTTCCGTAAGCAATTGCGCAAGCTTGCCTTTTTTCCTCTGAATTTTCCCAGGGATACCCCCCATTCTTCCCTTGGATCCGAAAGCCACCGTTTGAGCATCAAGCAAAAAATGACGCTTCAGCTTCCATCGGCAGGAAGCATCAACCATCTCCTTGATATCCGCATGTGCCTTCCGGCAAGACCTGACACGTGTCGAATCTTTCACGACATCGATAGAATGGCTCTGGAATAACTATGGAAAGTTCTCTGCCGGCGTCACCCACCCTGGCTCGATACTCAGACAATGCCCCTACCTTTTTTTTTCACCCTGTAGCTAGTCATACAAAATAGGCCTTGCATCGATTTCTGTACAACCCGTTGTCCCACTGCAATAACCCCCATATCGCTAAATTTGGCAATCCGAACCTTTGAAAGCCTTTCTGCATGTCTTCAAATCCATATTTTCTGCAGAGAACCATTTCTAAAATCGGAGTATTTCACAGACGATCCGCTGCATAAAAGGGTGGGGTGTACGAATTATAATATTAAACAAAAAATCCGTTGAGAGAAAAAGATTCGTTGCGCGAATGATTACCATGCGGATTTGTGGGTCTTTCTTCCTTCTCGATTTCCTGAGTGGATATATTCGGATGGGGTTGCAAGGAGTATATATTTATTTTTATATTTCCTACAGATAGCGCCTTTTGCCTATAGGGTTGGCGGAACATGGAATGGAAGTGTGCAAAATTGTACAGTTCATCCTGCCGCAAAAAAGCACGTCTGTATGTCGGCATGCCGGCATGTCGAAATTTCGAAATTTGATACCAACCTGGAACCGATGAATGGAACTCCAGAGGAAGAGACCTTACTTACCTTGTTACCAATCTATGTAAGTGATTCATCGGACCGAATATTCAAGCGATGTATCTATTTCGTGCATCGAATGGGTCCCCCCCAGTTAAAACCGAGGTTACGAAAGGTACCCGGACTGCTACCCAGACAGACAATTAGCCGCCGCCTTTTATGGAAACTCACAGGTTCAAGACCACAAGGTTTCCTATAAAAAATTTTTTTATTGCTTTCCCCAGCGACCCCAGACTACATTGCTCGCCTCGCTCGAGCTGTGACAATTGAGCTTAGATCCGAGCTGTCGGACAGTAACGTCAACCCTGCAGCAACAGCCGGAAATTGGAAAGGAACGGTCAAAGGGGGGGGAAAAAACTCTCTTGCATACGCGAGGTTTTCTGGAAGACTAGACAGAAGGTTTTAACCCTCGGCCCTCCTCCAGGGAAATGCGACGTTGGATGCGTAACTCAATGTCAATATCGAGCACGGTTGCAGAAAGTGGGGCTTTAGACAGGAACCGCGCAAAAGGGAAGTTGGAAGGGCGCACAGGAAGATTACCTTGGGTTCCCCACTCGAGCGCCCAAATTTTCGACCAGAGTTCTCAAAACGCCTGCTTCATCTTGAAGACCTTTTCTGCTTTAAAATAGATGAGGTTAAGTAGTAAGGCAGGAACGCATGATATGCAGAAGGTCAGACCACGGGGAAATGTGCGGAGTGGAGGTCACTTCTTCTTCTTCCTCTTCTTCCTTTCCTTTTTTGTTTGGTGCAAGGACATGCAAGCTCACCCATGCTCGGGAGGGAAAAAGCAGATGAGGTACGTGAGAAAAAAAAAAGATGGGATGGAACATTTCCAGAACAATTCCTTTCCCAGCCATCAAACGATCGCTGTGGTGTTTCAGAAAGCAGTCGTCCGGTTGTTCCTGAGTGAATTAGGGAACCGTTTGCGAAAATCCAGGAGCAAGCTGGGGGGTTTGCGGTGGTTGGATAGCCACATCGTACTCCACTCCACGGCTAGGAACAGCTAGCGGGAAGAGTCGCAAAAGGCTGTTGGCCGTCGGGCGCAAACAGGCCTGCGCAAACAGGCCTGCGCGATGGCAAGCTGGAGTGTCGATTCGATCATCCGATTTCACCCCAAGGTACTCCATAGAAACGACGAACCGAGCCTTTCCGCCTGGCGATGGCGTATAAACGAAAAGTATCATATCATACGTTGGGGATAGTACGTATACGCCAGGCTTCGTATCACGTTTGTGTCGCCTGGTGCTTAATCTGGAACGGGAGGCATCTCGCATGCTGATCAATCTGGCAGTGAAGCTGTAACAAAGCAAAAGTATGGGGGCCTGCTTCAGGTTTCTTCAAAGGAAAAAACAAAATACAAAAAAACAAAATGCAAAAAAACAAAATACAAAAAATAAAGAATGAGAATTGGTTGTCGATGGCTGACATAGCTTCCCAGCTACCCAGCCTAAAATCTGGGTCCGGGGAATGCAAGCCGACGAAAGAGACCTTTGAGATGTTCGCCAATGACAGGGAAGAGAAGTTATCAGTGTGAGTACAGTTTTGGGGCACTAAGATGCACAGACTAACAGATTGGGGTGAAAAGTAAGAATCGTCTTTGGGATCAAGGATGATATGAGAGGTTAGAAAGGTGTGGTTGGTCCTTGCTCCTCGTAAGGTTCTTGTGGACCTGAGACTGTGGAGAGAAGCTAGAAGCCGGAAAAGGTATCGAGACGAACCAGTAACGGATTGGTATCCGGTGCATAGGCTCTCTCTCTCTTCGCTTGGAATCGATAGATCAGCTTTAAGAGGAAGCAATATCAAGACCTGAAACGTAATATTTAAGTGCTAAAGAAACGTAGATGTGAAGGGCGAGGCGGTTTATGTGGCCTGCAAGGGTTATCCTTTATTGAAGCAGCACCTGTCGACGGAGGAAAAAACAAGATATTGCTTTTCCCCAACTTCCTCTTCCTCAATGGCGACTGGTTCAACTAACGTGTAGTTGTATGTGCGGCCAGCCAGCCAGACAGGTTTTTGGAAGGGTGACCCCCATGCCCGTTTCCTCTTCAAGCTATCCCACTCGCCTTTCTCCCCAGCGATGTCCCCATGGCGGTCGACTCACTTTCAAACAGATAACTGCCCCACGGAAGGACGCTTGAGTTCCGTGAGAAACAAATGCAATGGGATTCCCGTATGAGGTGCTTCAAGGTTGCTAGGCAGTACAAAGTAGATTGCCGGCCGAGACGTCGCTTTGAATGCTGGGCCTCTCAGTTATTAATAATGGAGTGCAGTTATCAATCACCGAGAAAATTATTGGAATCGCGAGCCTTGCAGATGTTGAAAAGATGCAGTGGTTCGTTTTCCCTTCTCTTTTCTTTTTCCAAAGATGGGCTTTCGCATACCCTTGAATCCACAGCATCGCGGTTAAGGACATGTACATGTACCTCGCACAGTGGATGCAGTATTTACACCCAGTACATATAATTAGTGCAGTCTGAGAAGGATTATTTTGGTCGACGCTTGCTGGCTCCGATTCATGGCGTGGTGGGCCAAACTCATTTGCCATGGGGCTAATGGCAGCTACGATTTTCCTAGCACGGACGGCTGGTTAACAGTGCCCCGGTTACTTCCAACTCCGTTCCTTCTCAAGTTGCTCCATTTGGACCTCTGCCCAAGAGAGTGTGCGATGCAAGGGCAGGCACAGGGCGGTCGGGCTTTCTTACTCAATCAAGCCCAGATTGGAATTAGATATATTTTTTTGAAAAGCAAAAAAGAAAAAAGAAAGAAGAGAGAAAAGAAAAAAAGGAAAGGCAGAAACTCAGCAAGTTTAGTTGGAAAAGCAAAGGAAATATGCTCCAGCTTCAAATTCGCCGGGTATCGTTGGACTCTGAACAAAGGAGGTGGTGGTGGTCGTGCATGCTCAGTCTCCGGATGTTCTCGATACTCGAACGCTTTTGCTTTTGCGACACCTCTCACTCGAAGGCTCTCTTCTATCCCCCACATACGCACACATACTTCCATACCTCGACTAGTTAGCCTTTCGTACTTACTTACCGACTGATATATAAAGAACCCGGTGGCTGCTCTCGCGGCAGTTTCGCTCCTTCCTTTCTCCAACATCAACATTGACAGACTTCGAATTTCGATTTCTTCTTTAACTTCCAGCAGTCGCTCGTTGACTCAGACCTGCATCCCGGCTGCATATACACACTGCATCGCCATATACAGACGTCCGTAGCCTTTTCTATCCGAACAAACAAATCATATCCTACCAGGCATACCAGAGCTACTACTTGATCTCTCATCCCGCCGAACTGGCTGCGCCAGAAAATAAACTTATCATCTGCTATTATAATATTATATATATACACGGCCATTCTATTCTGCCGCACACTGCTCTCTATACTCAATCCATATCCATATTCATATCCGTATCCGTATCCGTACCGCCTTCTTCCAAGCAATTCCTGTTTGCGAGCAATTATAGACACATCCGGATATCCATAGCAGGATCACGGAAATAGAACAATTACTACTATACTTTAATTGTATCCACCGGAAATAAATCCCTAAACAATTCCTACCCAAAAGTTCCGTTTCCGACAACGCACAAGATCCCACAATGCCTCAAGTCCAGACCAACTTCCTCATTCCATCCGACCTCGTCGTCAAGGACTCGGAGTACCGCCTTACCAAGCCACGAAGTACGGTTCCAAAGGCCCCGCCACCGTCTCCAGCCGAATCTCGAGCTTCATCTCCATTTCAACCGGATCGTAAGCCACGAGGCTCAAATTAAACTTTGCCTGACTATCACTTCTCTCGAGTATGCATGCACACCCCAACATTAACCCGAACATGTAAAATTCAAGACTAGGAGCTAACAGTAATTCTCAATAGTTGATATAATCGTGTACCCACGACTCCATTATGGCCTCCAACAATATGATATCCCTCACGCGTTCCTTACTTTCTCGCAGCTGCTTTTCGATATACCCCCGTTATCTTTGTCACGGATCAACTCTCCTAAAACAACCCGCTGGATCCGGATTTAATACCGCTTGTTTCTTTGAATGATATATTGATACTTTATTTTTCCTTTGCAAGCGCTTGGCTATCTGTTCTTTCTGTTTTCTTAAAAGCATATATATAGACTTGGGGGATATCGTATCTGGTTTTTTTTTACTTGACACTATTTTTCTGCACACCTTTCATGGGTTTCTGCGATTTTCCATTACTACGATTTCCGGCGAAAGCAAGCGGGGTAGTTCTCATATCATCTTCCTCTCATCGGATACTCTATGCTTTCTTTTGAGTTGAAACCTTTCTTAGCGAAGCTATTCAAGCTCTTTGTCTCATTTTATTTATTAGCCCTTGCGAGGGCCTGCAATGCAGTGGGATGACTGGATTGCCTTGCTTTTGTCGATAACTGTTTATTCATTATAATACCTTGGGCCATTGGTGGTACTTCACGGGTGCGTGAGCTGGAGGGTTTTTCTTAGTTGGTTTTTGGAAATTGATGCGTCGTTCTCTTTCTCCACTTTCACTACTCTAACCCCATGAGATATTTAATCAATCTGCTTTTTTCGTCTATTCCGTCGAATCACAGTTCCAAGTTGTAGACATCAAATCAAAAACCCCTCATAGACTAGCTATATTCCGAATCATTAAACCTCAATCGGTAGTCACTGCATGCTCCCAGACCTGTGTTGGTCGCCTAGGAGCCCTTAGCTGCAACCGCTTAAGCGCCTCGAGGTCCGAACCCTTGAAGCCCTTGAAGCCCATTTCGTGACATCCCTTCTTCTTCTTCTCGTCATTGAAATCCATAAATCTAGGCCCTCCAAGCATACCCAGCGAGCCCCATCAATCCCGCAATTATGTACACGGGAAAGCCGTTTGCCCTGTCTGCCTGTTTTTTGTTTTTCGCTCAACTGCAGCGCAGCTTGTGCCTTCTCCACATTCCAGAGATCTAGACCGCATGAAACCATAAACCGGGTTTCCGCTTCCTTGGGTGTCGCATTTCGGCTTGCCGAGATTTCCATAATATGATATTAGGGTCAAGCAAGGGAAATCGAACGGTAACCCCAGGTATCCAGAATATTGATTTATCTAAATTTGAGCAGGTAATCAAAAAAAAAAGATATCATTTTTTGACGTTGAAGTTCGAGATCAGGGAAACCCACGGTGCATCGACGTGGTGGTGGTGGCGTGCATCGATATTATTTTGACATTAGCAGGGCCCGTTACATGCAATCTGTACCTAGATGGGAACGGGTCACTCCGCCTTTTCCTAGCTTGCCGTTTCCCACGGGCGACACTAAGGGCTTACCAAGACGGTCGGTAGTTACCCTTCGGGAACTACTTAAGTAGATCCCAGCTTGAGTATGGGCGCCCTAAATGTTTTTCTTCACGAAAAGTTCTCGGTTCGCTCTGAAAGTGAACGAGTTTCTCCACAAATTCCAGCAACCTGCTTGATAACCATCTTTATTTTGCAAGCGGAACTCGCATCTGCATCGTGCATCAATAAATGCACGCACGACTTATGGCTCAAGCCTGTCCGAAGAAGCCCCCCTTGCTCGTATCATACATAATACACATAATATACATACAGTATCATATTATTTAGTTCAAGCTTTTTCTTGCATTCTCAATTGAGCACTCTTACTAACGTCTTTAGCAATTGGAATCAACAATATCAACACCACCTGCCAACCAGTTTGCTCGATCTATTCCCATGAAATCGTATGATTCAACGGAAAACAAAAAACCCTGAAATCTGTGACCCAAAGGCTGCACATAGACAACCCTCCCAACGAGAAAACTCTATTATTGGATTTATTTTTATTTTGGCATTGCGATTGTGATATATGTGTCTACTGTTCAATGGGCGCATAAACCTCAATCTCACCAGAAATGGCCATCTGAGCGCGCGAGCTCGAGCGAACAGACGAACCCAGCCCTCAACCTCGCCGTCGAATTACGTCTACTAGACCCCGATTCTTCGATATGCAATGCGTACGCATGCAGAACCTCTCGTCGCGAACGTCTCATTTGTTCCGAGTAAGACAAATACCTTACCAATACTATACCGAATCTGAGTTTTTACGGCATTTTCCTTATTTTCTCCGCCTTTTTTTTTTTTTCCTTTCTCGTTATCCCCAACCTTTTCCCTTCGGCTCGGGGTCAAGGCTCCCACTGACAGTTGCAAAACACTTTCTGACTAGCATTGCACTATGAGACAAAATAATACGAACTGTAAACAGGATCCATGGATCGAGTGCCCTATGTCGTGACACCTCATGCTATGTAGGTTCCAAAGAGAAGCATAAAGCAAAAGACGGCCATCGGGTATTTTCCGATATTTGGTAAAAACGAGCAGCAGATCTAGAAGGAGGGGGGGTCCTAGCTTCTGTGCCCGAGCGTTGAGTGTAATCCTGTGAAGTCAGGATTTGAGTTTATGGAGCTAATAGCCTTTGCAAGTTGGCTGTGAATGATTGGTTCTATCTGGCCTAGCTGTCTTCTATCTATCAAATACGAGTTGTGATTGTTCTTCCGACGGTTTATTATCGTACAGCTTCCAAGTATAGGTCTTATGCGCCTTGTCCTCCCGATTCTTCCTCTTTGACCCCCGGGTATCACGGCTTTTCCTCCTCCCTTCAACCGAGAGTTTCGGGCACCAGGAGTTTTGAAGTATAATACAAAAAGCAATTGTGATAAACCATGTGAAAGAAAGCCCTGCGTAAGAAAGGAACATGGTAACAAAAAAGTCATCAAAAAGCAAACTCCAATGGCTGCTCTAGAGTCAAAAAAATGCCCTCAAAAAGAAAAACAGGTGTTTTATCTGCAAGGAACATCGGTCTATATCGATAAATGACGTCTGTCTTTGATATTTTGGAGTTTTCGTTTTTTTTTTGTTTTTGTTCGGTCAAGATTCCGTACCGAGGATGAAGAAAAATATCGTGGCAGTGCTTTCACGATCCAAAGCCAGGGCGGTTAGCCTTATGATATCGCGGCTGTGCGTTCGGGAGCTTATTCGATCCCATGCTGCTTCTTCAGCTTCTCGAGCTCTTCCTGTCGTAGCGCTAGGTCCTTTTCCGATCTCGCCATTTTCTCAGGTTGGTGATATAGCACTGTGAATCACATGCATTACATGTCAGCATATCCCGAAGGCGACAATGAAACAGGCTGCTTTTTTTTTTTTTTTTCTTTCCTAATTGTATCAAAAACAATACGTACCAACTAAATATCTATTCTGGAAGTTGAAACCATTCAGCTTATCACACGCAGTTTTGGCATCGCCGACTTCCTCGTATACAACGAACGCGGTGCCTTTGGTGTTATTCGCTATGCCTTGACGGATTTGCCTGTATTGAAAAAGGTCCCCAATCGTCATTTAGTCGCCGTCCTGACCCCCACGAAAGGGAGCATGATAGGGGGAGAAGGTTGATAAGGAGGAGTATGTACCGTATCGGACCGAATTTACCAAATAGGTCGAAGAGTTCTTCAGAAGAGACCTGATAGCTATAACGTTCCGCACGATGACGATGTTAGCAATGGTGTCGTCCGAGCAGGTCGGAACAGGAACAAACTGGGAGTAGCGACGAACCTGAGGTTCTTGACGAACAGAATCCTGTTTACTTCCGGCGCGAGTTTGTTCTGTGATCTGTTCATCTTGTATCGAACTGCGCGACTCAGCTGGGAGTCGATGTTGGCTGGACGTTGAAGCTGTCACCGGGGTTAAAGGTTTAGGAGATGGGTGACGCGATGTTCGGTGTCGCTTATGAATTTCTAGTTCGAGCTCGGTATGGATTTGCTCCCCGAGCCCCGATTAGCCCTCCCCATGGCCCGGGGAAGCCGACTATATACACCACGTCTTTCCCAATTTTCTTAGCAAAGATAAATCCCGGGGCGGTTTAGGACATTTTCGGCCCCATTTAAGGCCCGTTCAAGATGCAAGATAGGTTCGAAATCACATGATTACAACGGCTAGCTAAGAACTTTTCATACACAATATATGCTTAGACACTACGATTATATATGCTCCAATTCCCCGACCAAATCCTGAACCCGTCTTCTTTATTTACCAATAGAAAGATCTATTCTCCCCAAAATGGCTGTAATGACGTAAACCGAGAACACCGACGCCAGAACGACCAATGGCTTCCGTAGGGCGGCAATGGTGCTATAGTTATAGGTGACCTGTGAAAGATCCGTTAGTATAAGGACGCGGTTGTAGAGACTTGTGGAGTACATACAATAATATCTCTGTTCTTCAACTCATCAACGACATTATCAATCGTAAGCTTGATTGAGGTTCTGCCAAGGGTATCCATGAAAGTCTTGTGTAGGAAACGCTCCTCCTTATGGATGGCGATTGGGCTATCGTATTTGACATTGCTACAGACCGGTTAGTTCATTCACTTTGGATCTCTGAAACATCAAGGCTTTATATCTTACGTAGCACCCTCTGGCAGAATAATTCTGACTTCAACCTTTCCGTACGAAGTGCTTTGGGACGGGCCCTGCAATAATGGCACCTTCAAGATATATTCATCACCCTTTCCGTGCCTAAGATATGCTGGCAGGTCGTTGTTCCATCCGACAACAAAGCTATAGTTCCACCCGCCGAAGATAGGAAATCTTGGCTTGATGTCGAGAATGACTTCACGAGAATCGCTTCTAAGCTTAGAAGTAGAAACGTTTCCGACTTCATCAGTGTAGTATGCGTCCTTGCTACCGACGCGAAGTGGGAAGAGGAGCGACTTGATCGCGGCAGTTGGTGGGTTGTAGTAAGAAGTCGTAGCCCAAGACAAGCGAGAGAACTGGTCCTTCAACTTGGCACCATTGTTGGTCATCCAGTACCTCTCTTCGACTGCCAGATTGTTGCCCCAGTGCGAAACTTCAATATCCCGTTCTAACTTTTCCATATATATAACCGGATTCGTAAACTCGAACCTCACGGTGAATTCATCGATTTGCGCGTCGGTTTCCCAGGGTTCGACATTGTCGTAAGGCCCATACGTGACGATGTATCCGCTCTTGTCGGTTTGCTCGAAAACGGTATAATCCGGGATCTCACCGTTGGCAGCCCGGAACTTGGTCTTCTGCTTTTCGGTGAAGTAGGGGCTAGGAACGTATTTGGTACCGGTGTATGATAGGAACTGCTTGTCGCTTTGGCCAATGATAGCTGGAACTGGTGTCAGAGCGCCGGTGATACCTGCCGTGACAGATAAAGTGATTTGAGCTTTTGGTTGAAGTGTCGTCGGTAGCGTTATCTTATAGTATTTTAGAGGGCTATGAGGCTCCAATTGATTAGAAATCTGCACGTAAAAGTACTATATGACGAACAATCTCGTGATCATACTAATCTGTATCATCTATAGCTTCAGCTGTACAGGGCGTACCCTCCTTCTTATCTTTGCACTCAACATAGCTGACAGCGATAGACCCAGGCACCGACAGTGGCAGGTAGTATTCCGTCTGCGGCTTGTCGGATGTATTCTCGATAATTACAGCAATTGTCTCCTTTATATACGCCCTAGACGCATCAATCGTCCGTAACAGGTTGGTATTCTTGTAGACTTGCGGTACGGTCAACGAGGAGCCAAAGTGGGATGCCGCTAGCAGCAGGGTCGCGAGGAGGGACACGCGAGAGCTGGATGACCGCATTGTTGGGGGATAAGGCAGACGGGAACTGGAGAATTGAATGGCTGATGGAAGGGAATCTAGATACCAGGATGGGCTTCAATGCCTCATCGTCTAGATAGGAATTGGGGGAAGGCGGAGGACTGATTGGGTGATGCTGTCGTTCGAGGTCGAGAATAGAGTACTTGCCCTTAACATCCACGGCAGCAGCCAAAAGGACACGGAATTGCTTATGACGACGACCGTGCAACACGCGGCGCCACAACCCAATACCTTGTTGCAGTCTGAACCCGGCAACCATTTTATTTCTTAGCGAACCTCTACCATACTTTGAGAACATTAACTGCCTCCGCAAAACCCTTTCCTGCGATTGGAGATCATCAGCCGGCGGTGGGTTATTTACATACCGCGGAAGGATTAGAAGTGAAGTAGGTTTTCCTAGAAGTAATCACATATCACCACTATTAACGATCCCAGACCACATAATGACAATTTGATAATTTCCAGGTCCTAAAATTCACAGTAATTGGGCTGCACAATACCGTGCACGATTGAATAAATGTCGCTTCTTCGAGCATCCGGCCTTGGGCGCCATATCCGCTCACTACGGATACCGCAATTGGCCCAGAGAACTCTTGCTATGCCTTTAGCGAGGAACTATAGCGACGATGCGAGCCCTGACAGCCATCCTGCTGGCTTGTTGAGTGCTGCACAAATTCGATATAACAGAAAGGGGAGGTATCGGTCTCCCCTAACCAGGCCCGACTTATTTACAGTTTCTGAGGAGGTTAAAACTGCTATGATGCAAATGAAGCCAATTCTTGGACTGGAGACCGCCATCTACACCCACGGTTTTCCCAAGCCGGACAACTATAACCTCGCATTAGAAATGGAGGACACGGTCAGGGCTCAAGGTGCCACCCCGGCGACAATTGGCATTCTAAATGGCAAAATCATAATCGGCATGACACCCGAGCAATTGAAGGAACTGGCGGAATCAGCAGGCTCTGATAAGACACATAAGATCTCTCGTAGAGATATCGCATATCATATCGGACAGGCTGGAGAGCCGCTCAACGGAGGTACAACAATAGCAGGGACAATCCTTCTCGCGAACCTCTGCGGAATTAGAGTAATAGCCACCGGCGGGCTCGGTGGAGTTCACAAGGGAGGCGAAAGCAGCATGGATGTCTCAGCCGATCTTACTGAGCTATCCAAGTGCTCAATCGCCGTTGTCACTTCCGGGATGAAAAGTTTTCTCGATACAGCGCGCACAATGGAGTTCCTAGAAACACAGGGCGTTTTCGTCTCGACTTTCGGGAAAAGGACTGAGAAAGTCAATATCCCTGGTTTCTTTAGTCGCGAATCCGGATATCCGTCTCCGTATATTGTTGAAAGCCCGGAGGAGGCTTCCCGTATATTTTGTAGGCATCCCTTTTCTCAATCGCAATAACTTATTCGGAGCTAACACAGTCAACTTGTTAGTTGCAAACCATAAATTGAGTTTAAAATCTGGCAATCTTTTCTTCAATCCAATCGCTGAGGAGTATGAAATTCCCAAAAGTGAAATGGATCCAATCATTGCCTCTGCAGGTAAGTTACCGCCAAACCCTCATCACACATAAAGATCACTATCGCCTAATTTCATTAGTTGAGAAAGCAAGTTCGATCACTGGAAAGGATAACACGCCCGCGGTCCTAAACGAGATCGTTAAACAGACCGAGGGCCGTTCTATCGAGGCGAATCGACAGTAAGTAGCCAATCTTACTATGAAATATAGTTATTTTTAAACCTATTAACGCCTAACTCGCTTGGCAGGTTGGTTCTAGGAAATGCTAAGATCGGGGCTCAAATGGTTGTCGAGTTGAAAAGACTTGATGAATTACATGCTCAAAATAAGCGGGAGCAGGCCATTAGCCGTGATGTCAATAAGCGGATTGCCTCGGAGAGTAGGAATATTAAGAAAGAGTCGAAGTAGGTACGCACCTATCATTTCTTTCTATTTACTTATGTTCTGGTATTGGAATTTTGTATAAATCAAAATGTACAAAATATATTGTACTTCTAAAACAAAAACATCCGCACTGCGAGACTATCTGTCGAGTTAATATATTCTAAATCGGAGTAACAATCTACAGTGCCATAAAGGGAGCAAACGGAATTCTAAGAACAGATGCCTTAAACCAGCAGACTTCTCCCAATCTCCCATCGGGCCGAAGAAATCTCTGGACAGATGAGCAACCAACGTCAGATGTCGGTACTCGCGGAAATTTTGCAACAGAGGCTATCGTTGAAATACAAGCAACCCCGGAATTCAAGAATAACAACAGTTTCAATGAAGAACCCAAATCTGGAGATCTACCCGCTACCGGTGGAGTTCTCGTCGTTGGAGGGGTCGGCGTCGACGTAGTCGGCACCACCATCAGCGAAAAACTTGTAGAACGTACTTCAAACCCCGCGGTGATCACATCCTCCGTCGGAGGGGTCGGAAAGAATGTTGCAGCTACGATCCGACAGTTGGATCCAGCCGGGCATGTTAGATTTCTTTCTATGGTTGGCAAAGATATGAACGGTATCATGGCTGTTCAAGAACTCAAACGGTTAGATCTGAGTCTTCAAGATATTGCAACAATGCAAGGGGGCAGAACCGCTTGCTATGCAGCTCTTAACAGTGTTGCTGTCGAGGGGGGACTTTCAGCAGCTGTTGCAGACATGAAAATTATAACTGAGATCAAAGCTGAAACGATCGCGGCTGCCATCGAGAAATACAAACCCCGTATTGTCTGCTTTGATGGCAATATCAGCGCCGACGCAATGAAGGGATTGTGCAAAGCGGCCAAAGAACATGGAGCCCTAGGTATTCGACTCCTCCAGTCCACAACATGATACCAGAAACTCCAGATCTACTGACATCTCCAACATCAAAAGTCGTCTGTGAACCGACATCACTACAGAAATCCAAATGGATTGGTAAAACGCTTGCGGAACTCAGCCTCGAACTAGACAGCCCTATCGATATGATTTCGCCAAATCTAGATGAGCTTGTTGGAATAGCAAGTGCTGTGGAAGCCGCACACGGGCTACCTGCGGGGAATTCGGACAGGGAAGAGAAATTCCGATCGATACTGAAGACGAGGTCCACAAACTACAAATCTATAATTGGATTCCATCGAGAAAGTAGTAAGTTGAAAACAAACCATTTACTGAATAATCATCCGCACCCTGTGTTATGTTCTATTGTGAACGTTCCGTATACTAAATCAAAAATTTCAGCACTCGCTCGTGCCAGCGCTCAGCTACGAAGTATAATGCCCAGAGCACCACAAGTACCAATAAATGGCCCAGAGGACAAGTTGTTCGTATCCTGCGTCAAAAAATCCGCCAGTCTTCTCCCTTTAGTCCCTACGATAATAACAAAACTCGGGGCAGACGGTGTCATAATCGTCAGACTTGTTAAGCACCCAAACCCAGCCGAGGGTAGATCCCGCTATCCTCTAGCTCAAGACGTGCGAGACTCAAGGATGTTAGATGGTAATGGGAAGAAGAATATGACAGATCTCGAACCACGAGTCAGTGTAGATTGCTTCTTGCCCGTGCAGTCATATGACCCAGCAAACGAGGTTATCGGGATTCACATCTTTTGGTCTCCCGCCGTGAGACGACTGAAGGCTAAGGATGTCGTGAGTTCCAACGGGGCCGGAGATACATTTCTAGGCGCTTTATTACATGGTATAATGCAAAAGGACCAATGGCTACCGGCCAATATCATCGCCAGCCCATGGATGTATTTGGAAGGGGAACAGTTGGATATTTTGGTGCACAGGGCACAGAAAGCGGCGGTTAGGACTCTCCTAAGCCATGAAAGTCACCCTATAAGGAATGAGAGTCTAGTAAAGTCATTGAAGGAACGAGAAGAAGAGTATATGTGGGCACATGTCACCGGAAATCTGGCTTAGATGAACTCGAGGCGAGTCGACAGTTTTTGCCGTTCAAGCTCTCGGGTGCGTAGCATACTTAGTCTAGTGCCGAGACTGGCGTGTAGCCATGTAATATAGGAATCGACTATGATAACGTGATCAACTTAAGCCTGTTGTACTAAAGTTTCAGTATGGTTGTCTCGCGCAGACAGTGCCATTTAGCTGTACTATATTGAATATATGTATTAATATTTTTGCATATAAGCAATATTTTTCTCAGTTCTAGAGTATCTATACATAATGACGGCTCGATCACGTATACCAAGGTTCGCCAGCGCGTCTCCAGAGACAATATCGCAAACCATGGTGCGTTCTTAGTTAGGCCAAGCCGGTAGTTTTAGGTTGTCTATATGAACGCTATCGCTAACCACAAAACACACTGTTTACAATAATTGCATTCAAGATGATACCTCCCAAACACCAACGTAGAGACTCGACTTTGCGAACATACACGGACTAACACAGAAACAGTACATATAATATGAAAAATAGGAAAGAGAAAAAGGATACAAGAAAATACTTAGGAGTTAAGAGGCGAAGAGTCATGAGCAAAAGAAGAAGGGTGGGATTAATGCAGCGCAATCAATACAGAATCCTCGGTGTAAGCTCCTCTCGGGACCTGACTAAATCCCTTTTATCATCGTCACCTCCCATAATAGATCTTAACTCCGCCTCGTCCTTCTGGGTCTCCTCATCTCCCACATCGATATCCAACAATGCAGAGGTTCCAATCCACGTCCAACATTTCATACTCTCCCCCATATGCTCCGGAGTACTTGTCCTGATGTTGCTGTTCAACTCGACAACTTTGGCAACACCAGCCCAGAGGGTCTGCCTCTTCTCAGGATCAAATTCTCGAGACAAAATTTGATCTCGTAGTTGATTCACAGGAATGTACGCAACGTCGGCAGTTTTATCATTATAATATGCGCGCTGTTGCTGAGCAAGACGCTTGAGGGCGATACCAACAAGGCGTTGGACCTGGCGAGCATAAACTTGACGCCTAATCATTGAAGATCTGATCTTGAAACCAGACAGGATGACGGTCAATATGCCAAGTATCTCTAGTTTCCAGCGGAAGAGAAGCGCAAGTGTGTTCTTTCTGATAGCGCAAGTCCAGTTTACGCTAGAGAGATCAGTCGATTTGAAGTATCTATCGCCACCACTAAACAGAAATTCATAGTTAGCATGTAAAATCTTAACTGCTTATGAAGGGCAAAAGGTAGAATACCTAGTCATAGTAGTAATAACCTCATCCTTGTTCTCAAGGTCATTGACCGCGTTATTCCAAAGTTCGTTGAACTGATAGTCAGATAGAGTCGGTGACTTCATTTCATATAGTGCGTCTTTGATTTCCTTCTCGGAGATGCCCTCTTCTTCCTCTGAGGCGGCTTTAATGTAGCCACACTCGATAGCCGCCGCTCGATCCCTGAGTTTGGTGATAACAGCGTCTGAAAGAACCGAGACTCGTCGAATTTTCTCTGAGTCAGGCTGGCAAGTCGGAGCCATTGGGATAAGACCACCGAGAGAGAATGGGTGTGGTACCAGAACATAGTCAGTGTAGCAGTCGGTATTCAATCGTTCCCGGCAGATCGCATGAGGAGGGCAATTTTCGCACTGAGGCAACAGACTGTCTGCCCATTCCATATACCCCTCATTTCTGATGGACGGTTTCCCAACTCCACAATAGCCGACTTTGATTTTCTCCTCTCTCCACCAAGCAGCATATGCAACAATAGCGATACTCACGAGAGTATACAGGATGCTTAAGAGTGTTGTGCTGAGTTCTGATCCGCCCTTTCTACGAGCCAGTTTAGTGACCGCATTGGCGTTTTCGTCCTCGAGCTCTACTTCCAATTGCTCCTCCGGAGTAAATTCTTCGCCAGGGTCGAGCATATCAAGGCTCTGGTCCTCCTCCTTGATGTATACCTCATTTCCGCCAAAGATCTTTCGCTCAATCTCCGCGTTGTTCCTCTCGATTTCAGCCTGCATCTTGGCAATCTTACGGTCCGGTGTGAGCGACTTGAATCTCGAGAGAGGTATCATTTTAACCGGCGTAGGTGATTGATTTGGCAGAGGAGATATTCTATCAAACTCTGGGGACTCTGGTGATCGACGAACAGATGGGATCCCTTCTGTTCTTCGACGAGAGTTATCGGCATTTCGTGGAGTAGCAGCTTTGTCAAGCATCGTTCGCCGTCTGTTCGTATCGACTGGCGGTTGGTATCGAGGGGAAGAACCCATTTGGAACGGGTTTTCATTCGAGAAAACCGGTTCATCGCTAACAGCTGCAACGGGCTCCGGTGAGGGCGAGGGCGAGGGCTGCTTGACCGGTTCCGGTGTCTTAGGAGCCAAACTTCTTCTTCCCCTTCTCGGCTTCGGGGTGTCTTCCACGGTTATAACACGCTCGTTGTCTTCGTCGTCGTCGGTGATCTCCGGGGGCTTCACTGATGACTTCCTACCCCGCTTCACAGGCGACGCGGTTCTCTTCTTCGGCGTAGCTGCCCTTCGGGTCGCTTTCTTCACAGAAGCAAGAATATCCTCATCTCCCGTGGTTTCGTCGTAATCCGTAGCGACAGAGCTGGTCTTTCGCCGAGTGGCTCTCTTCTTGGGTGTAGGAGCAACTTCTGGTTCCCCAATGGTGCCATAGTCCTCGGCGTTGACGATACCCCGCGCCGAAGCCTTGACTTTACCGGCTTGGGCTAGGATCCGGGATGCTTGCGGCGCAAGCACGGTTTCAAAGATCTCTACCAGCTTCGCTTTCTTCACGTTGCTAGGATAATCTATCTCGTGCTTGAGGAGCAGGCTGCGTATTTGTGGCATGGTGAGCGAGTTGGGGTCGAAGCCCGCTTGCAGATAGTAGTGTTCGTCATCCTCCATTATGGCTGGCTAGATGGATGAGAAGCGTGTAAAGGAGATGTAGTGAAATAGGTATAAAATGTGTCCTGTAGAACTAGATCCTAGAGTCTGTGAGATGTCGCGACAGGATATGTAGCCTGACAACGGTTTGTTTTGAAGTATGGACAGATCAGGGCGGAGTAGATGTAAACAAAGCCGAGGCTCTATTTCGCGTTTAAGTTAACCGTGCAGATGGGTTTCTCGATGGCGCGGAAGGACAAAATCCTTTGAAGAAGGATCGAGGTGATGGTGATGGTGGCAAGCAGGTGGAGCAGAGTGACAGAATGGCAGGTTTGGTTTGTGATGGAGGCGGTGTCGAACCAATGGATGGGAATGTGTGGTTTTGCCCGCCGCCGAAACCAGAAAAAACTCAAAAGGGAAGCGGTCAAAACAAGGAAAATCAAAACAAAACGTCAGGCCGGGCCCCGGCGGAGGAATAAACATATGGGCGTCTCACCAGCGAGATGGACATATATGTCCCCTAATACAACCATTAATTTTTTATACGCTGTCTATGGCACTTTCGGGTTTATTTTCCCAAGTATAGATGTATTCCTTGGAAGTTCAAGTGGTTGACTGCCAAAAAAAACTTCCGATTGTTCGGCCTGAGGCTCGTAGCCAAACCTTGCATACTGCGCAATTCTCCATGTTGTTGAGCGGGACGCGCCTGACGCCTCCATTCGGCGCTATGCCCACTCCAGCCGCAAGAATTTGGAGCAAACAGACTCAGAATTTAACCGTTTATGACAGCCTCGAGGACGTCTTAAGATTCATATTGTGGGGAGCGTCTAGATCCACGACCAGTATGAAGATTATCTAGGCCGAAAGCTTCGACAATCATTAGTTCGTTCATTAGACGCTTGTGTACTATGTAACAACCCAATGAACCGGCCAAAGTCCTGGTAAGCCATTCGACTTTCGACTGGAACATACATACCCTATAGACTGAGAGTACGTATATGTATCTCCTAGTCTTATGTTTGTATCTGCATAGTCGGATGTTGAAGATGTTGGACAGACACTATTAATTATCGTAACAGAATGCTTCATCATCCCAGAGATATCCGCTAGATTCTTAAGGAGTAAACCGCCATTAATAAAATATTTCTTATGTCCAGACATATGCACGGGACTGCCCGCTCGTAAGGTCCAGAATATCAGAGTCCCAATAGGTGAGCCGGTACCCGTCTTGATCCTGGGCTAGTGCTAATAGTTATGGTTCAAGTCTGTACGTCACCCACATCTTTCTATATCTACAGCTAGCCGTCATAACCCCCGAGTTTGAACTCCTTGAAGTCGAACCGCCCACGTGTCAGAATCAAACCGACGATAACCTTCTCCCTGGAATTTACCGTAATAACTATCCGATGTCATATTAGAGGTATCTAGAGCGTTCTTCATACTTCTAACAGCAATGGATATTTCCGATCCGTGATCAGTATCAGGCCACCCGAGATTTTCGACATAGTAGATACGTCATGGTTTCAGAATAGCTAGTAATACTTTTTGGTCTTGTGGATATTCGATGAATGGCATGGCCCATCATCTCGAAATTTCCAAAAGCCATATCATGTTACCACAGGTACACAATAGAACCTCCAACATCCTCGAACCTTCCACCCATTTGTGTCATTTTTCCAACCGTGTTGCCACCACACACTGCTACATCCCTGTTTTCTCCCCGGAAATTTCCTAATTCGGTCGATGGAATCATCCCAAACTGGTAATTTCTTCGAAAAGAACCCGATCGAACGTTCCAGCGACATCGAGCAACACATAATAACTCCCAGAAATCACACCAGCATTCTAGCGCTATCACGATGTCTCTTTCTAGCATATTCACAGCATCATCAATGGGAATCCTGTAGGCTTGAAAATTTATTTAAGCACCGACCTCACCCCTTCGAATCTCTCTCATCTTCATTCTCCAGATCAATCAACATCTTCATAGCATCCTCAAAGCGATATCTAAAAAAAAAAACTCCAAACCAAAAACACTTTAAAGGAACTCTAAAAAACCCTTCAAAGCTTTCAAACCCTTCAAAGCTCTATAACACCAATTCTACAAACAAAAACCTCTACTTTTATTAATACCATTACTCTAAATCATTCAAGATGATCTCCTTCCCACGCCTCGTTTCTCGCGAAATGCGCCCATGGCTCCGCCTCTTTGAGGAACTCGAATCCTCAGCATCAGCTCCACACTCCTCCCACCTCCGCTCCCAAATCTCCTCCTTCACTCCATCTTTCGACGTCAAAGAAACCAAAGACTCATACATCCTAGACGGTGACCTCCCCGGTGTTACCGACAAGTCCGCTTTGGACCTTACATTTGTCGACGAGAACACCCTCGTCATTAAGGGAAGAGTCGAGCGGAACAGCGAGACCGGAAAGCCCACTCCCCACGGGGAGAACAAGGAGGCGAAACACTATCACGCCCCGACTGTTGAGGAGGAAAACGGTGAATCCTCGGCTATGACGAAGACTTCTGGAACCTCCACCGAGATCGAGAAGAAACAAGACAACGGCGACAAATACTGGGTCCGCGAACGCTACGTCGGTGAATTCCAACGGGCGTTCAACTTCCCATCATCGGTTGACCACGAAGCGGTCAAGGCCTCACTCAAAGATGGAATCCTTAACATCGTAGTCCCAAAGAAGGCTAAGGCTGAAGGATTCAGGAAGATCAATATCGAGTAAACGACGACATGGAAGTGAAAGGTGGAAGACGATGAGATTGACTACTGTTCTACTTACCTGATATTTCAAAAGAAAAGTTGACCAAAAGTCTCTCCTTATCTCTCTTTCTGCGATTGTCTTTCCTTTTGTCTTTTTTGCAAAGTTTTCATTTTGATATGCACTTTGCACATTCCTTTTATCATTGCGACGGAGTTTCTGTTTTCAATGCAATCATGTAATTAACCAAAGATATCCAGATTGCAAAAGGAAGAATATATACTATATTCCAATAAATTATTCTGTGCCTAATTACAAGTAGTATATCTACAAGTTTAAAAGTGCTAATTTCTTAGAAGACACTGGTAATAAGCAAATATTGATGCTCAAGCGGGTGATATCCAGGCAGGTAGGTTAAGCCATGTAGACTATGCGCTCGAATCACAGCCTAGCTCTAGAATGTACATGCGGTAAATATACAGTTAGTAAGTCTCGCTTACCCTTTTCTTGCACGTCTAAACAACTGATAGCATTCAATGAAGAAATGTCTTTCTGAATATAAACTATTTTATTCATTAGTTATCAGGATATCCTCAATTGAAGGTTTCACAGGAGGAAAAAAAAAACTTACCAAACAATACCGACCATCCCCGCTAGCCCCGCCCCCTTCACATAATCCCCCAAAACCCCCCTTTCACTAACTACACTCCTCGCTATCCCTCCAGCTCCGACAGCAACAGCAACCAACAACCCTCCCGGTACAATCTTCCCAACCTCGACTCCTCTCTTCCCATCTCCAACATTTTCAAAATACCCCTTTATAAAATCCGCGCTCCACACAATCCTCATCCCCATATTCACACAATTCGCCCAAACCAACCCATCAGCCCCCAGCCCCAAATATTTCACAAACACCCAACTCGCGGCCCCGAATACACCGGAAAACCATAGCATCCACACGCTCTGCCGTTTCAGATCTTGGGTTGTGGCGACGCTCTGGACGAATGCTTCCGTGATTCCGTTTATGGCGAGGAGGGGGATGTAATAACAGTAATTTGACAACGTGACAGCCGCTGGGGAGTCCGCCCATCGTGCGCCGGCAACTTTTCGAAGCGCTAAGGGCGCAAGGGTGGGTCCCAATGTAGCGATCAGTGTTGAGAGGATGGTGTAAAACCGAAGAATGAGGTGAAGAATTGTGAGCGCCTCGTCGACGTTCTCCGACGTAAGAGTTTTAGCCTGATTACTCCTCCCTTCGCCTTCTTTCTTCTGCCCTTTCTCATCGGATTTATTATCGTCAGCGCCATCCGTACTCAGCAGCTTTGAGAGCAAATTCCGACTTGTCTCCTCAATCGGTCTGAATAGCAGCCTCGCGATCAACGACCCGTAATTCGCCGCCAGCGCATATATGCCCTGTTCATACGTCGTAGCCAGTCTCGTAACAAGTATCGAATCACCCTGCGTTAGTAAATGCTTCACGACGGATTGTAACCACATCGTCCCGGCAACAGAGATAGTTGGTGGATGTAGATAATATGCGTGCCCTGCTCTGGTACCAAAAAACCACCATTAGCATCAATGTCTCCCCCACATCTATCAGCCGAATGATAGGATGGAATACCCCATTCATACCTCGAATATATCTTCTTCGGCAGTAAACTCCACCCATCCTGCTTCGCGATCTTCCATAACCGCAATGGATAACCGAATACCAGACATAAAGCAAACACGACCTGTCCAATTGCGAACGGCAGCGTCTCAAGTCCTTCACCTCCGACTTCCAACCCTTTCTCTTGGATTCCGGTAGGTTTGATATACCTGGATGCTAAAACTGTAACTGCCAATGTGACGGCACAATTGGTGATCACGGCCATGGACTCACACCCGGCGCGAAGGCTGTACAACAATCTCTGCTGTGCAACCGCGAACCCGGGTTCGGAGAGTAGCTCGAGAAGTGAAGCGACGGCATAGATCCCCATCGAAAGACGGAAGTACCCCGTAGTAGCCTGTGCAGATTCCGGCGGCCAGACGTAAGTATACCCGATTTGTAAAATATACAGAGCGGCGACGACGGCGAAGCCGATAGGGACGGCAAGGTAGCTCGAGTTGACTACGGTCTGAGCTTGTCCCCGGATCGTTCCTTCGATTATTCTATCACTATCGCCGGGTTTCTTATCATCGCTTCCAGAGTTCTTCGTGTCCGCTGGTTCCTCGCTAGCTTCCGCCTGCCGCTGTAACGCCATTCGCAAGCTCTCGCGTGAGAAGAACAGAATAGTCATCATGTATAGCTCCAGCTGCGCGGCTTCTCCGAGTATCGCCGGCGAGAGGTACCGTATGAGCAGCTGGTTCATTACGAACGTGAGCAGACGCGAGAGCACCTGCACGAGGACCAGAAACGCGGCGCCGGCTGCAGAGGCATTGAGTAACGACTTTCGGGGCGCCGTTGGAGTCTTCGATGGCCCCGGTGGGCCTCCATCGGAGGGAGTGGACCCCGTCGATTCCATTCGCAATTCCAAAAACCACTTTGATGAATAGGCGCAGGCAGATGTTTTTTCTTTCTTTCTTTCTTTCTTTCTTTCTTTCTGTTAATTTAAAGATGTGTGGATGCAATGCGTCGGTGGGTGGCTTACATCCATGTCGCGGATCGTAGTTGGCGAACTTGGGGAAAACACCAACCCGGGCAACAGCTTGAGCTACTTAGGCAAGCTCCAAGCTTGGGGGGTGCGATGAAGCGAAGATTCTCCGTTCTCCGAGATAGGTTCCGACGACGCGGCAGACGGCCGAACAAGAGCGCAAGATGTTGGAGAGCTCCATTTTTGTAATCAGACGAAGGGAGAAGGGTTGGAGGATGGATGTGGCCTGTGAAGCACGTTCGCGCTCGAGAAATGTGATTTGCCCTGTTCACGATGTATGGATATAATCCCTTTTGCGGGTCCCCGAAACTAACCTTTTAACTAGAAACCTTCACCGGCCTCCTTCCCCTTTCAACCATCTTTTTATATACCAAGTACTTTCACGATACCTCGAAACTCCGGATAGAGAGTAGACACATAGATTATTTAGATAGTATCGCAGTTTAGAACCCGTTTTACAGCTTCAAGAAGTAAATCAAATCAATCGACACAATGGGCTCCCTCGCAGAAACCAGAGCCACCGAGCACTTCACCGCCATCCTCTCCGACATGGACGGGTATGTACTTATTTACTTGAGATTCCTACTTAGCACTCCCCGTATAGTACTATCACCAGCTTCGGCGAAAAAAAATTACTAACGTATACTGCCTCTCCATCCGATCAGAACAATCTTCGATTCCACCGCCGCCGTGGTCCTCCATTGGACCCGTATAGCCAACGAGCTCGGGATCCCTCCCGAATCCATCCTCTCAACCTCCCACGGCCGCCGGTCGATCGACATTTTAAAAACCCACGCCCCGCACCTGGCGACGGAAGAATACGTCAGACACGTCGAGGGCTTGATCCCAAAACTTTACGCTTCGGACGCAAAGATCCTCCCGGGTTCCGAAGCTCTGATAGCTAAACTGACAGATTACGGTACCCCCTGGGCTATCGTCACAAGCGGGACGAACGTCCTCGTGGGGAGTTGGATGAAGGTCATGGGATTGCCCTTGCCGGAGAGCTCGGTTACCGCGGACAATGTGAAGAGCGGGAAGCCGGATCCGGAGTGTTACAATCTGGGACTATCGAAGGTCTTCGGCGCCCCGCTCGGATCCGAGGAGTTTGAGAAGATTGACAAGAAGAGGGTGGTGGTGCTAGAGGATGCTCCGGCTGGGATCAGAGCTGGGAAGGCCGCCGGGTGTACGGTTATCGCATTGCTGACGACGCATAGCCATGCTGAGGTTGTGGAGGCGGGCGCCGATTGGATTGTAAAGGACCTGAGCGCCGTTCGGGCGGTCAAGGGTGATAGGGACGGTATTGATTTGGAAATTACAGGGGAGAGAATTGTGAGGTGATTTTGATCGAGCATTTGATACTAGATCTTATACGGTTTGTTACGGCAGATAGACAGGGATTCTCGGTGTACTGTAGCGATACATAGGTACTTAATATAATAGACTTGGATATTCTAGTATTTTGGTTTGCAACAAAATCCATCTACGTAACAAGGCCTTTTATAATGTAGTAGTTATATTTCATACTATAAAAAGGAACAACAAAGGCTACAAAGAGCTAGGAAACAAGTATATACACTGGAAAGCTGTAGGTACAGGAATTAGAATGGGAAAAAAGGCGAAAGGGTAAGTCTTTTGGTGTCGTAGACATTATCAATCTCATCTTGTGATTCAAAAAATAAGCCGGAAAAAACGAAGGCAAGGGAAAAGCAGACGGCCGTCCAAGACGGCGTCCTCGAGAATAAAGGATCCCAGCCCAAGTAAGAAAGAACATCCTTAGAAAATAGACCGGAAAAAAAACCGCAACCGCTTTCTCCTTGATAACGCTCGCCGGCCTGAAATGACATTTCACTTTTTAGTGTGCTACCACTTTCTGTCAATAGCGCCACTTCACATCTATAATAATCGCACANAAAAAAAAAAAAAAAACGACCCATTGATCAAGGGGAAAGTAGAAGATAAAGAATATGTAATAAGGGGAATCCGCAAAATATTGGAATCGCTTTCGTTCTTCTAATAGCCCGTTAAACGTTGTGAGTTTTGTTCTTCGAAAGGCATCGTAAGTCGGAAGGTAAAAAGGTTGTAGCGGTAGGAAAGTAATCGATATAGAAGGGAGGGAAAATTGATCACCGAACTACCCGTTTCACGAGTAAGTTCGAACACCAATCTTCTTGAAAGCCTCTAAAGTCCATTTCCTGGCCAGATTGATGTTCTCATTGATGATCTGTTGTTGGAGCTCCCTGACCTTCGCGGACTTGGCTTTCCTATCTTCATTGCTCATCCTGAGAACTCGGCCGATGACATCAAAATCAGTCTCGGACTCATCCTGCAGCCAGACAGCTTCTTCAGTGAGGTAAGCATAAGCATTAATGATGGCCTTGGTGGCGACTAATGGAGTACCGGCGATTAAGCTAGCAGGGACGGTCGATGAGGCCTTTCGATCGAGATATTCAGGGGTAGCGAAGGCTGGCAAAAGAGCGAAGCATCGGGACAGAATGGTGTAAAAGTCGATATAATTCAGACCCTCATCGAAGACGACATTGTTGATGACTTCATCTGGGACCGGTGGGTGCCTTCCGTGTCCGACGAGATGGAGGGTAATGTTCCTGGGCTGCGTTTCAACCTTAGTCTGAGCTTCCTCGTCCTCGGAGTCGTCACGCTTGACAGCCGGTGGTGCTGGTGGTGCCTGTTTGGCGGAAGCAGGTTTCAAGAACTCTCCTAGCCTTCGGAAGACCATCTTGTAGTCTCTTCGCTCCTGTCCAAAGTCACCTTGTAGACCGAAGCTAAGATTACTATCATCGGCAGGCACCGGTGGCAATTGAACAGGGAAGACTGGGACGAAGTGCCTAACAAGCGGTTGATGGCCTTCCTCCTTGACAACCTTCCACTTCTTCAAGCTCTGCTCGAGCAAGAACTCAGCGGTGTGAGGGCTCAAAGCCAAAAACTCAGCTCGGTTAGCTCTAACCCACGGTGTAAGGGCCTCCTCCAACTGATGCTTCTCGTAGCCCCATCGATCAGCATGGTGAATGACGCAGAATAGGTAAGTCTTCTCATTCTCTAGCAGAATCGTCATGTTATGCTCATACTTCTTCATATCGAACTCGCAGGTGGTGGCAACGACGATATCCGGGACACCTAGGTTCTCCTCGGGTCGAAGGAAATCATCCATACCACGAGAGTCGGGGATCTTGTTGGAAAGATCAAAGGTTCTCATGATATCGTGGGATCCGTAACGGGACAGTCGCTGGAAGAAGGTGAGCTCGGCGCCGGGGAGTTTCCCCCATGAGTTGACGAGGGCGGCGAGGACCTCATCGTGTGAGCCGCCGGTTTCGACGAAGGCTATCCGTAAGGGACGTTTTTCAGCCAGTATCCGCTCCCCGTTCAAGCCCTGGAGGTTTACGTCTGAGCCGAACGTTGTTGACGAGGATTTGCTGGGGGCCTGGTAGATGAAGGTTCCAGCGAGGAAAAGGGATGCGAGAGCGAAGATGAGAAGGACGCTGACGCGACGAGCCATGGTGAAAGGGAGGGGGAGGAAATCTCACGAGGAGACCCGTGATAGCTCAATTGGCCAGTGAAAGAACGAAAGAGATCGAGGGCAATGTCGGAGTTTGTGGCCTTTGAAATCAACGTGGCAAGCTTGTTCGCGTGGGTTTGGCGAGGTCGGTTGGTCAGAACAAAGGGAAGGAGGGAAGAACAAGGTGTCGTCGGGTTTGGCTGATTTTGTGGTTTGGAAACACAAAAAAGCACGTAACACAGACACAACAACGGAAAGGAGGCCGGTTTTACACCAGCCAGGAGAATCCAGGCGCTGAGAAGTGGCTGCAGGATAAGTGGAATAAGGAAAGAGGGAGGGAGAGAGAGAGAAAAAAAGAGAGCTGGATTACGTGTGTAGGGAAATGAGCGACTTGAAGGGACCTGTTGTGGAATATTCCGGTGCTGGACGCAGAAGGGGAAAGTATCGATATCGACTGCAAATGGGATATATAAAATAAAATAAAATTCCAAGAAGCTAGCTGCGGCCTCTGGCACCAGTAAAAAGGGGTGGGAAAGGATCTATAAGAATAGAGATATAGTCTGTCAAGCAAAGTGTCGACAGAAGTTGGGGAGACCCAGCTGCGCTCGTTCGTTTGGTCCGAAGCTAACCTGCTAGCGCAGCGCACTCAAGGATGTCCACTCGATTATTTGAGGAACGCGGGCCTGCTGGCAGAGCGGCCTGGTTGAAGCTGGAGAGGAAAAATGGGGGAAGAAACGTGTCGAAGAATGAAAATGAGCGACTCCAGGGCTTCTGCGGACTCGGCTGGCGCACAAGGGAGAAAAGACCGTCGACGGGAAGACGCCTGGGAAATACTATGTATACAAGCAAAGCAAGTAAGATAAGTTTTTTAGGTTTTTTAAGGTTTTTTTTTTTTCAAGGAGGACAAGAAGGTTCAAAAGTCCCACAGATAACGAAATATAATTGAATAGGAGTAGTAAGATGGATCCTAGATGTTAATACAAAACACATTCACCCACACACACATATACGCAGTCCGTCAGCACCGAAATAGGGGAGTCGAAATAAATTAGATCTACGGCATGGATACCAAGGCACGCGGAACGGACCTGCATTTCACGATCAATCTGCCACATCCTTCACCGACAAAATCAGACAAATGCAATGTCCGTCGACAAACGGACAGCCGCAGAAAAGAGATCTGGACGGGAAGGGCCGGAACGTGCGGCCGTGCCAGAGACACTCTAGGGTATCATGATATCTGATAAACCCCCTCCCAAAAAAATTCTATATCTGAAAATCATGATAGTTTATATTGTCAGATTCACGGGCTGACGAGAGCCGAAAATCGCGAACCCACTCGTCAAGCCCGAACGAAGGTAAGTGTCGGATGCCATCAATCATCCGTAGCTCTCTAAAGGTTCGAAGGAGTAAAATAAAATAACGACATTCTCTTCTTGACCCCTTAAATATCCCCCAATCAATTTTTTTAACGTTACCCAAAAAACCCGTTCCAATGTTCGAGAAAAGGAAGAAAAAAAACCCACCCCCAAATATTGCGAATCGCCAAGAATTCAATCTTAAACCTACCGGACCATTATTACAGTATGATGCATATCTGAGCAAGGGCAAATATTCCGAGAAAAGAGGTGGGTGTGTTCAGAGGCAAAGAAAAAAAAAAAAAAGCTGGCTCTTGGTGTTCCATGGAACGATGGCTGTGCCTTGCAGCCAGTCATATCAGAAGGGAAGCTGGGAAAAACCGTCGCATGTGCATGCATCTATCGCATCACTTTCTTAAGTCCGCAGCTGTGCAGGATAGAAGAGAGGAAAATAAGAGATTAGATTGAATTTAGCCAGGAGGCTCTCGGTATTAACAGCCTCAATACGGGCATATGAACGTTTGACATCAGAGCCGATATCTGGATCTGGATCTCAAAATACAGAGAGAGATACACGAACCAGCCATATTATCCGTAGCTGTATATCCATGGCCTGTGCCGGGGCTAGCCCCATAGTGTATATCACGACAATTGAAAACTGGAACTCCATGTCCACGTCTTGAACAAACCACCAAACACGATCCATTCCACCGCATCTTCCTACCGACCATATTTTCCATGAAAATCCCAGTTTCAGCTAGCAAACGTCTTTCGAAGGTTGTGCAGGATGCTCGACTTAATCCGTGATATCACCATCCACCGGATCAATCACCATCGGCCGGATTAAATCACAACACAAAATCCAGATTGAACAAAATGCAACACCAACACATCTTCGTCTTGCAAACCCTAGCTTATCCGTCCACACTTTTTTGTCAGTCTGGGAACCAGACCAATCCGTTCCAACTGTAGCTACCTCCAATACCTTCTCTGCCATTCATTTTAGTACGTGCTCAAATACGTCGCTCTAGGGGCATATATCCTCACGGTACACCAAATCACCCTGGTCTCGTTGTAAACCACCCTCCCATCTCACCGAACACTAACTACTAGATACAACTAAATAATGCTCAACCAAATACAAAGAGCCACCAAACCATCATGCATCACATACCCAACAGCAAAAAACGCCCACACATGTACACCGGGCTGCAGAAACACCACAATTGCGATATCGGGAAATTTACCAAATCACAACCTCTCTACGAGCTCCCTCCCCACGAGCTCACACTCCCCCCGATATCACCCGCTCCCAGCAAAAAAAAAAATTATGCCTTGCAATGTCCATGTAGGTCGTTTTTGCATACACATTCCTGACCTTTTTGCTATTGACTTCAGGTACCACGTATCTCCGTCCTATCGATAAATCACGAATAATACTTTTCTTTCTTTCTTTTTCTTTTTCTTCCCTTTTGCTTTCGTTTCACATGCAAAAAGGTTTACACGCAGGTATAGAATTATCGAATCAAAAGGCTCGAATTTTTTGGTTCCACCTGCAGCGTCCATTGGCTGTGTTTTGACGCATGCACGAAGAGAAGGATCGAATCCGAGCCTACTGACATACTTAAAAAAGTACTTTCATGTATGCGCGAGACCCGGACGGCCAGCAAATATATACATACATATACGTACGTATACCTTATGTACAGAGCAGCCAAAAGTCCTCTGCATTCCAAAGCCTTCCCCTGGATATCGATCACGGTCTCAACAAAATTTAAGAGAGAGAAGAAAAAACCGGTATGAAAGATCTTTCAATAGGTATTTTTTTAATTGTTATGCTATTTCCCCCCCTACCCTTCCCATTGTCCTCGAAGTCCCTATAACAAAAAAAAAGAAAGAAAAAAAAAAAAAGCTTCCTGTAGTCCACAAAGGGAAAGCCAGTCTATAGATAGCTATGCTTTGTCTTCTTCGGTCGAGCTGCGAATCGGTCTATAGATACAACAGAATGTAAAGCTCGAAAGCCAAAAAAAAAAGGGATTGCTGAGTGCAAATGTAATGCATGCATGCTATGCAAAATGATGTCTCATCAAATGCACCTCAAGGATATCATGATATCGTAGAAACGAAGATAGACAAAAGACGAAAAGGACATGTGTAAGCAGCTACCAACGTGTGCCTCCCCTGGAAAGAAGAAAAAAACGAAGAAAAGAGCCGAAAATAAAAAAAAGTTGGCCGTCCAATCTGGAATTGAGTATTTCGCTGTGTTGATGTACAAGGATGAAATGAAACTGTATGATGTTGTTGAAGGGAAGATTGGAAAGTGCCGTTGGCTTCTCCATGAGCCCCGTTTTCAGAAATATATCGAAATAAGCCGGTGAGGAGAGATTCAGAAGCAACGAAAACAAATGGAACGGAAATTGTTGGTGAAATGCAAAAGATGAAAGATATCGTAACCCCGCTTTGCCTTCAACGCCAGAATGTTTTGTTATTGAGAATGATGAAAAGGAAACAAAAAAAAAGGAAGGTGAACAAATGAAAGTGCTGATGTCGACGTCGGTGCCGAATAATGTTGTAAACCCGTAGGACCCAAAGCAAACGGTGTAAGTGATATCGGAGAATAAAAACTGTCGTACCGCAACCGGACGAATAAAGAAAAATGATGATGATGATGATAGTTTCAAGGCGAATTCAACCTGCCCGACAAGCACACATCAAGTTTCCAATGAAGTTATTCACCATATCGGTGATAAACATCCATGTCCACATCCCCATCACGGAGATTAGGAAAATCCAGAACCGTGCCCCGACGAACTCGTTCCTCCGAACGTCCATGATGACCTCGTTAAGGTAGTCTCCCAGGAGATAATCAAGACTGAGTTCCTGCGATAAGCCGTCCGAGTCTCCAAATATCTCGGCCACGATGTCCCTCTTAACCTCCCCATCAACCGGCTCTTGTGTTTCTTCGTCGTCTGTTGTGATGATGAATTCGGGTCTCGGGGTGTAACAAATGGGGATGATCGTTTCTGCGGACGACGTGAGAGAAGACACAGAGAGCTGATCTGGCGACGGCAATAGTTCTCCTCTGTAACCATCTTCCATCGGTGGAGGCGTAGGCGGTGCTGTAGGCGGATCCTGTACCATAGGTCTGATAGTCTCCTGGCTCACCAAGCTCGGCAACTCATACATCGAGGCCTTCCGACTCGGCCCTGCGGACCTCAAACTGGGCAGATGTTCCTCTACAATAAGCGTAGAAGCTGAAGTCGACAGCCTGGACGAACAACGTGTGGGGACCTCTCCGCGTTCGGAGAGGACTTCGCTGGTCTCCCCTACTTCGGCTAGAGCTTCTGCTTCAGGTTCCTCGCGGATGACTTCGTAGTCCTTTATTGCGTCGTTTGCCTCTTTCAAAACGCTGGAGAGAAGGAAGGAGAGACGTTCCAAACGTTCGTCTTGGTCGCCGCCATCCTCGTCTTCTTCATCTAACCCGGCTAAACCGGCCCTAGCGAGCATGAGTTCTTCATCTTCATCCAAGAGTCTTCGACGGTGGTTGATGTCATCGTCGTAGTCGGAGATGAGAGTTGTCGGCGAGGAAAGTTGTGTTAGGTGTGATTCATGGGATTCATATGACTGTTCGGATGAAGAGTTGGATGCATCGGTAGATGTCGACAGGGGTCGTGTTACCGCCGGCGAGAAGTATTCTATTGATGATGGGTTTGTGAACTTGTCTGTTATGACGGCTGACAGGCGATCTATGGCCCGGCGTGTCCTAAATCCCAATAAATATCATGTTAGTAAAAAAGAGGGAATATTCAGATACGTATATCTGACAATAGCAAGTCGAACCCAAGATTGAAGCATACCCGTCAAGGTTATCCAGTAGATCAAACGTCCCTAGTAACCCCTCCTCGTGGTTCTGTAATTCGGTGAGGAGGTTGGAGAGTTGATCCAGCAACTCGTCCCGTGGTGTCTCCCAGTCGATATGCTCCGTCATCTCCATTTTGTCGGCGCTTAAAAAAATTTTGGACGCCTATTCAACGCCCAAAAGTCCCCCAAGAAGATAGCTACCCTTTAGCTACTAAAGTCGGATTTGATTGCGTAATTGGTAGACAGCCTGCGATGCGAGACCTCGTCGGATCTTGCCTAGAAACCGGACGGAGGGGATATCAAGAAATTGAAGGATATCCGTGCAGCAGTGTCGTTGTTGTGCAATTGTTTGTTGGAAGCCTGAGTGTGAGTGAGAGAGGAAGAGGAGCTGAGGTATGCACACGGCCGTAAAATTAAAACAAAGAACGGAAAATTGTGGAAAACTAATTGGCCTGTAACTACCCCTCTTTTAAGACAAAAATAGGAAAGAAGTGAAAAAATTCAAGAGATCCCGAGATTGATGCACCACGAGGGGTTTGAGGGTATAAAAAAAAAGAGGGAGGGGGGAAAGAAGGCGTTAAAGAGGAGAAGCAAGGCAATTATGAGTATGAGAGAGGTGAGGAGAATCAGAAGCACAACCGCAGCAGGGTAAATGAATAGGCGAGCCGGGATGGACAGGAATGGCTGATGGAATGCTGCGAGCTATAGCTCTGCAGCAGGAGCAACCCCCCGATTCGCTGTCTTGTGCCCTTTTTTTTTATTTTTTTATCTTGTCTGTTGACGCATGGTTTTGAAACAGATACTCGGGCTGTCTAGGATAGTATGAAGTTTATGCTAAGCATATGTCGGGTCAATACCTAAACGACCAAAGCAAGTATCAGTATCACAAGCATAAAACGGATAACTCCACTCTGTGCACCCTAACTAACTAACTAAGTAGCTACCAGCTTGGTCCGTTCTTGCAGCAGGCTAGATCCGCGAGAGAATGGAGAGTCGGTTACCAACCAAAAAAAAAGTTCGAGGTGGAGATAGGGAATTTTTCCCAAAGGGAAGGAAAGGAAGGAGGCAAAGCGACTTGACGTGGATGCTGTGCCAGCGCACGATGTAGTCAGGGTTCCCCCGAAGAGGATAGTCTCTGAGAAACTATAACTTTAAGGTGGATGTGAAGAGGAGATGCAGGCAAGGCTGCGGCGCCGGTGGAGAAACTCGACTGCCAGTTGGCCGACTAAACTAACTCCTCCTACTCCTCCTCCTCCTCCTCCTGCAGGCTGGCCAAGTTTGGTCTCTGATCAGATGCACCCGAGCTTTTTGCTTTTATCGTAGTACGAAACCCGCAAGCCTAAGACAAGGCCGGTGGCATCGGAATATGTAGTGCTCAGGGGTGGGAAAGAGAGAATCTGGAAAAGCAGAAGTTTCGGGTTCGAGACGGCGCGATGGGATAGTGGAGTAGATATCTGTCACTCTACATACCTTTGCTTCATCGCGGAGAATATATATAAATAAATCTACAACCAAAAGAGAGAGAAAGGAAAAGATGACGAAGATGAAGAAGATGGACTGTGGCGACGGGAATAATCAGGTCCAGTGGACTGCAAACGGGGGTGCGCTTTTAGCTCGTCGTCATGCTCAGGCCTGGAACCTCCCGCCTGTGTTTAAATTTGGCTCACTCACTCACTCACTCACACACCGACAGATCTTGATTTTCCTGTATCAATGTTCAGTACCTTTAGTGCCTTGGAATGGCGTCGGTCGACAAACCGTCTTTACACAGTAGTATAGCGTAGTTTAATATATCGGTGCTCATATAAGAGAATAATTTCCTTCTAGAATACGGAAGATTAATATCGCTCAACCCCCTTAACTCGGGATACCCCTTCATCTCGCAAAGGAACTGACATCCCATCCCATCCCCCTGCAACGGATGTCCATCCAAACAAACAGGAAGACCATCCACAGTACAGTACAGTATGGTACAGTACACACGACGGGTTTAAAAAAAATCTGTAGACGCAAGCTGTAGGCAAATCTAACATCATGCAAGATTCCCATCTCCCAAACTCTCCAAACTCATTCCGACCCTATCCCATCTTTTCTTTCTTTCTTTCTTTTTTTTGCTTTCCCATTTTCCCCCTCTTGACATTTCGCGCCAGCATAATTAAAATGGCTGTCTTGAAATAAAAAGGCACCAATCAGCAGACCCGGTCAGAGCCGTGGACGAAAAACGTGATCCGGGTCCCCACATGTCCAGCTGTCGAAGCCTATTGGGTGGGGTGACCTGGGTAGCTTCTTCCCCCCCCAAGCTTTAGCTCGTACGTTTTATGCATTAGAGAAAGTGAAAAAAATGCCATGACTGCATTCCATCGATAGGAAATCATCGCCTCCGCACCTGGAATTCCAATTCCATACCAGGCTTTTTGCACTTAGCTAAGAATTCATGCTACAAAAAGCTAAGAGACCGTCCCTTTCGCAGCGGCGCGCGATGCCAATCAGACAATATGGTACCACCAGCTACTCTTTGCGCTAATCTAACAGTCAACATTCCATCTCGTCTCCGCATTTTTAGGTTTTCCAAAATCGTAGATTATTAAAATTTATAAATTAGAGCTACTTGAGTCACATACTTGCCTCTTAAGCATCTCGATTCGAATATACCCTCTTCGGTTCGATATCTTTCAAAGCAATTGCCATCCGACGACCCTGCCTCTTTTTTTTTTTTTAACCCGACAGTAACCCCGCATGTCGTGCATACCTATTACAACATCTGCAACAAAAAAAAAAAAAACTTTACATGTACGAAGTACTAGCTAGCTAGCTAAGCTTCCATGGATCCGTCTCTAACCATCTCTTGAGCTTGAGCTTCTATCAGCTTCAATGTTTTCGAATCTCCTAGTATACTCATCGTAAATTTGTAAAACCTTACATCCACAAAACCCCTCTATCACAAGCATCGATTTCGGGATTTTCACATCATCAAGAAAAACAAAACCCACAAGGATATAACCCCTCATCTAAACCAATCCTAATCCTTCATAAGAAGAAAGGAAAAAAACAAAACAAAACGAAGATGGGAGAAAGTAAATTAAATGAATGAATGACCTGTCATGCGTGAGAATCGAAAGGCTAATGCATGGTTCGGTCCGCATTGAAAATTTTTTTTTAGTTTTCTCGAGGGTCATATACAATCACAAGCCAAAAATTTTGAACTGGAGACATGCGTGTAGGTTCAGAGATTATACGGCGCTAGATAGTCACTTAAAGCTAGTAGATATCTAGCTTACCCACACGGAGAGTGACCATGTAGACATGGAATTATATCGATAAAGATGTATCTAATCGATCGTCCAATGCATGCATGGATTTCGAAACATACACTTTTTTTTCTTTTCTTTTCAAAGAATGAGCATACAGCTACGTCCAATATCCCCTCATTTTTTGGTAGGTACTTGTGAGCTCATGTATGTCGATGTCGATATCTGTGAAAACTTTCGGGTCCGATTGGCGTTTGCTTTGTCTGCTAGATGTACATTTGCATAAAATATACATGATCTAATAGTTGATACCAAATGAAAACGAAAAGAGAAAGAGTCAGAACCAACGTAAGGGAATGAAAAGAAAATGCACTATGTAGACGTAAATGTAATCCTTATCACTAATATATCGTACATGGGGCACCGATTTCCACTATATAAAAAAAGAAGAGCCGAAGGGAGCTCTATAGCAGGGAGCGGCGTGAATCGAAGGAGCAGGTCCTGACATGTGATGAAGAAGAAGAAAAGGGGAAAAAATACATAAAGCGCGGAAACGTGGTAGCCAAGCGGAATTGTAGAGCAAGGGTAGTCCAGAATAATAAAAAATTGTAAAAGCGGTAGACGCCAGAAACCCCTCTTATGTACAAAGAACAGGGTTAGCTTTCTACCGACGATGTCCCATTAAGTCGTAGAAGAAGCGTAGTATAGGAAGGTATAAACTTATGAAAACAAACAGGGGGACAGAAGAAAAACCACGAAAGGGAATAATCTATCATGAAAACGATCATGCTGGGGTTTCGCTTCTCTGGCGCAAAGTACAGTCAATATGCAATGAAATTGCTCAATCCTCGATATCGTGCTCCGGTCGTTATATTCGTTAATGTGTTAATTTCGATTTTAGAGATGTCGAGTCTAGGCATAGTGACCTGGCACAGCGCATTTACTCGACACTGCTGGTCGACGCAGTTGCGGTTGGAGTCAATGGCTTCATCGGGTCTTCACCTGCCGGAGCCTTGCTGAACCATCCACCCATCCTATTAAGTTTTCCGTTAGAAGCAGCTCTAAAATATTGACGAATCAGAAAACTTACCAGCTCGTGCGGTTCCCTGAGGCATTCCTAGGAGTCGATTTAGGTGGCGCTGGGCCCTCCACCAGCCTCAAAGGCCTCAGAGTCTTACCGGTCATCTGCCCACTCAATGTGTGATGATTCGGGTCGTTGGGATCCCTAGGAGTAGCTTCTCCATTTTCGGAAGAGTTCGACGATGAACCGGGTCCCCTACCGCCGGGCGATAATGGACCATTCCCGAATCTCGGACCAGTATAGAAGGTTGTCTTGGTTGGCGGGCTGCCGTCCGTATCCATTCGGTACATGGGGTTCAGGCTGTAGTTGGAAGACGGCGAGGTTGGGCTCTTTGTGTCGGACTGGGTCCTCCTATGACCAGGCGAGAAAGTAGCGCTGGTGATGTGCATGGTCTGCCTCCTGGTAATGGGACTGATAGAGTCATCTTCCTCAGGGTTCGGGCTTCTTGGTGGTGGTGGCATGCTGGCGCGAATTGGCGGGCGCTTGACAAGTATCGATTTGGATCGCTGTGGGAGAACCGGTAGTGGGCTCTCCTGGGGAACTGGCGGAAGCGCCTTCTCAGAAGCCGGGGTTCGGTCAAGAATATTCTCTTGGTTGGAGTTCAACAGGCGCTCGATCATAGTATTAATATATAACGTCATCGCCTTGTTTTGGTCCTTCAGAGCCTTGTTCTCGGCCTCAAGCTTCGTGTATTCGTCCTGGATCTCCTCGGCGAGGGTAGATCCCAAACTCTCCTGCTTTGTCTGCGACGATGAATCGGAATCCCCGATGTACTGCCCGAGGAAGCCATTCCTGATGTCCCCGTTCATCGTCGCCTGGCCAAGCAAGAGCTGGAAGCTCTCGTTTTCGTCCTGCAGCTTCGCGTTGGCCTTACGCAATTCAGCGAGCTGTTCAGTGGCATCTTGATACTTGCGCTCTTCGAGTTTCAGTGCTTCCGAGAATCGGTTCTGGGCTTCGGCGAGCTCGGCTCTTAGAGATTCAATGATCTTCTCTTTTTGTCCTGTGGATCGTGGGGAAACGATGGGAACAAATTCTTCTTTAGCTAAGGGGTTCATATTAGGCACGTGATCTACTACGACTGGGTGGTGTTTTCGGCGAAAACGAATAATTTCAAGAGATTAAAGCCCGAAAAACAAAACCGAAAAATAAAATTTTTTGGAAAAAAAAAAAAAAAAAACTCACCTTCAGGACTATCCGGGGCTTCAGAGGACGATTTTTCTCTGGAGTTCAGTGCTTGCTTGAGCCGCTGGATAATTTGAGCCTGGGCTTCTTCCTTTTCGGTCATCTCGTCTTTTTCAGTCATGAAGGCGGTTCGCTAGCAGCTTCCGTTAGAAACAACAAAAATGCACCTACTAGAGGTTGGAAAGGGAAGGAACTAGGGATGATTTTGCGTACCTCGGCTTCGAAGAGCTTCTCTTGATCTCTCTTCGCTCGCTGGAGCTCTTTGAGGTCGTTTTCGAGGGTCTCGGCAGCGTCTGTCTTTCCGGCGAGCTGATCCTCGAGTTTGCTCTGCTCGGCTGAAGCTTCATCAATCCTTGCCTGCAAAGCCTTGATTTGTTTCGTAAGGTCCTCCTCGAGAGCGGAATGCTTCGCTTCGGCCTCAGCGAGCCTTTTCTTGAGCTCTTCCATTTCGGCGACACTCTCCAGCTGGGAGTCGGTGAGGTCGGATGCGGGAGAGGTGATGATGGTTGATCGTCGGGCGACAGCTTTGGCGCTGAATGGAGTGCTACTGATCTTTGAGGAAGTCGAAGAGGCTGTTGGAGTTGAGTTTCCTGGTTTTCTGTCGGTAGGATGATGGATGGTGTCTCTTTCCTTGGAAGGGGTGTTTGATCTGGCAGAGGGAATGGAGGAACGGGTGGCACCCGGAGGTTTATAAGATCGAGCAGGGCTGCTGTTAGAGGTTGTGGGGGTGGGTGGCTGTTTCTTGACGTTCGCAGTAGCCATGTTTGGAAGAAGCTGAGTTTTTTTTTTTNTTTTTCGAGGCTATTGTGCAGGAAGGTCTAGCTCGATATAAAGGGGGTGGTACAAGCCTACGTGCGTGCCTGCTTGACTGCCTGCTTGCTATCTGGCTGTTCAAGGGAGGCACAGGGTACACTCTGATTAGAGGCAAAAGAGAGAGGGAGAAGAAGACAGAGAAGACGGAATAAGAAAAATTAGCGGATCGGGGAAGGGAAGGGTTAAGCAATTGGTGTGTGTGGTAGACGGGGAGAAGAGAGGAAGGAAGGAAGGTAGGGGACGTGGATGGATTGTGGATTGGGGATTGGGGATGGGGATGGGATGGATGAATTGAAGGTAATTAAAGACACAGGACAGGATGGGATGAGACCGAGTGCTACCTGATACCTGATACCTGCGATCTGCGATCTGCAACCTGTTGCTTGTTGCCGGTTACCAGTCACCCAGTTACTATGTACCTGTTGTGACCCAGGTTAGTACCTTACTTGGGGTTCTGTGCTGTGTGCTGTTCCGACCTGTGCTGTGCTGTGCTGTGCTGTGTGCTGTGGTGCTGTGGTGCTGTGACCTGTGTGTCGCGCGCTATGGACTGGGGCAGAATGGAAGGGGAGAGAGTGGGAAGAGAGGACAGGAAGGGCGACAAAGGGAAGGGAATGGCAGGGCAGGACAGGCCAGGGCAGGACAGGCCAGTACAGGACAGGGAGGAACCGGGTGTCGCTGGTTGCTATGCAGGACAGGACTATCCCAGCTCCGATCTCGACTTGATTGGCCTCTCCAAACTCCCCAAAAGCGATCCAATAAATGTAATTTATATAAATAAATTGCCCTAAACTCAGGTAAGTATCGTATGTACGTACCGGGAAAGTACCTGTCAGTTACTGCTTTAGTTATGTAGTTGGTTGGTTTTGGCAATTGACAGGTAAAAAAGGTGTTTGTTCTCGGGAAGCTATTCAAGCACCCAAGCACCCAAGCATGCAGGACGATATGAGGTATGCACGAAAGCGAGTATCTTTCCCGATTGCAATTGACTATGATGATGATGGCGTTTGATGATGATCTTGATGTTGATATCTGGCGGTCGTGGTGTTTGATGCAACGGGCAGGGTAAAACGGGAAAGAAGGGCTCCCTCGTCTCTGGTAGATTAAGATATTTAGAAAGAAAAAAAAGGGGAGGGAACACAACCGTATGCCTGCATGCGTCGCGATTCGATTCCATCTTTCGGGATCCGATTCTCTCGAATCTCCTGCCAGCCGCTACTGCAACCCCCCCGGTTTTGCAGGGCCGCCCGGCCTTCATTTTGGGTATTCTCTGGCCGGCCAGCAGCGAGGGAGGAAGTCTTCTGTCTATTCGGGACAGGCTAAGCATGGTCTCCGGTCGGCAAAATGGGGCAGTTCCATCCATCCTTCTGTTCGTTCATACGTACACATACACATGCAATATATACATGCGTGCATACATACTCTCTGCTCCCCGTAAAATGCAGACACATACGAAGTACATACATACTTACTTGGTCTCGAACCTAACCGAAATGTCCAAATTCCTTCTTTTTTCCCAGAATTAAATTCAGGAGACAAGCAGAAACCGGCAGGTACGGGCTGCCTACCTAATGCAATTAATTATACTTTTACATACACAATCCAATCTATACTAGCATGACTGTCAAACAGTCTTGAGACCTCCCCGCCGGAACAACAGTCCTTCTTTCCAACAAAACATCTAAAAAATAAAATAAATAAATAAGAAATAAGAAATAAGAAACATTCGTTTTATACCAGGCACCTGTTGTCAATACCCGGTAATTACTACTTCACAGAACTAACTTTACCACAACTTCCCTCTGTTGGGCTTCAATGGTGTTTTTTTGCCCCTGTCGAGTACCCATTCATCCATTGCAATCAATGGAATTACTACTACCGGACAACTCACCGGACGCTTTCGTCGAAAAGGCAATAAAAAATGTTAATTAACTTGGTACTTAGTGGTTACCTCTGATCTACCTGTGCTCTGAATGTCTGAAATGCGATGTACCGTACCTGATCGCCTGCTCATGTTGCCACCTTCCCCCCTGCTTGGTTCCTTCTTAAGAAAAAAAAAAGGCACACGGTTGTGATGGTAGACTGCACCACACCAAAAAGGACAGCCACATTCAACGTCACGTCCAACGCATTGCATCAGCCTCAGCCCACTGTGAGGTTGACTTTGTAGCTTAGCTATCGATTAGCCTGTCAACGCCTGCCAGAATGACGCACCGAACAAAAATAGAATGTTCCTTTTCCTCAGCTGTCCTGCCATCCTATTGGAGCTGCTGTCGCAGATCTTTTTTTTTTTTTGTCGGAGCAGCAGGTGATTCGCTCTGGTTGGTCCCATTTCCGCGGTACAGCGGCGACAACGTCGGACCACGTTTCGAACATTCTCGGGAACAACTTGATACAACAAAAGCTCTACATCAGCTCTCTTTCTAACAGTATACATGTATATAATGTACGCTGTCTTTAAACAAAAACCAAACCAACTACTCGAGCGCCTAAGGTGGATGGGCGTTTAATAAATTTGGTATTATCTAAAAGGTACTAACTTCTCGTACGATCATGTTTCGTCTCGCTCTTGCCAGGTCTAAAACTTCGTAGCTATCTGGATCGACGACAATCACCACATTTACCCGTGATCATCGGAAGATTGATGTTTTGAAGCTTTTCTATTTATGTTTTCAGCCCTAACAGCCCATTCTATAGACCTAATATACATGTAGCTAATACTCACTCCCATGGCCCCCAGTATCTTCAGGTTTTAATAATAATTGAGAAATATATATGATAAAAATAAAAAAACATCAGTATACGATTTCTCTGTTGAGTCAGAAGCCCAAGATCGACTTTTCTCTCCTCGGAACCCTACAAGCCGGACTTCCGACCATAGAGTTTGCGGCTAGTTAGTATTCTAATAACGTGATTATGGGCGACATTATATAGAGTGGGTATATTTTATCCGGGTGGTACATATATCCTCCTTGATGCCTGTTCACAGGGCATGTTACGATGAAGGCGTTGGTAGCTCTTTGAATTAACCTGAGCCGGAACTCCATCTGACTGTCTTCTTTCTCTACACATAAACCATTTTCTCTCGCTTTTTCTTCCATATGCATTGCCAGTTTCCAACATGTTCTCTTCCCATCATCAATAGAGCAGAATTCCTCGTTAGATCCCGACTCAACCTTTGGGGGGGTAGGGGTTTCTTTTTTTCCCCAATAACTTCTCCATTCGCTTGACGCAGCTAGCACATAGTAGACAGTAGTATCTGGCGCCTTTTTTCTGTACTCATCAAGGCGCTTCATTATAATTATATATGAGACGATTTTCTGCGGTTATCCAGATTTATTCCCCTGACTCAGTGTAGGAACCATTTGCTGAGTGGCCGCTAGGCGTGAAAAGGAAGAAAGCCACTGTGAAGGGGTAGATTCATCTAATGAAACAAACGAAGGTATATCATTTTGGTAGAAGTTGGTTGATGAACAGGTGATATATATACCTATCATAGCAGATTGGCAAAAAGTCAATCGGGTGTCCATGATATCGAGCACTACACGGGATAGCCAAAAAACCGTTGTATAGTGTACGTCCTCAGATTCTACCAGTTCAGTGTCTTTTTCAGAGGTGAGCCTCCTGGGGATTCTAATGCATGATATTGAAACAGGATTGATATATATACACTGAGTATATCTCATCACCAGGAGGGCCGGGAGGGCCGGGAGGGCCGGGAGCGGGAGAGACCTTCGATTATGTCTTTAACCTCATGGAGTGGTGCTCTTATCTGAGGTATGTTTACACATATGATAAGTGCCGAACATAATTGTTTTGCCATATGTATCGCGGCTTAGATTAGATAGGTATATATATATCATAGTACGGATGCTCAAGCTGTTTTAGTCCCCAGCTAGGATTTTTGGGTGTCGTATTGATAAAAGTTCCTGTTTGCTCGATGAATTTTCCGGGCGCCGCCACACACATTGGGCGGCCGGCTTGTTAACGGTCCCAGTCCTATATTTGAGTTAGTGACCAGCATACCATTGATTACAACCGACTTCGTTGACTCGTTGCTTTGATTTGCTGCAGCTGAATTCATGAACCGATGGAGAAATGCGCAAAGTATTGGAAAGGGATCGTATAATGTGAAAATTACAGCGTCGAAAGCTGTTATCGAAGAGTGGAAAATATCGACTCGCCATTGAATTGGCGAGAAGTTCTTGCGTATACATATAAAATTGTTTTCTGATAGCATCCGGCTGAAGAGAATCCATATATGAATGTATATCTTCGAATTTAAAGCTACCCCTTTAATGTAGAAATCGTTCGCCAAATCCTTTCACTAAGGTGCTGAAATTTCGAAATAATTGAATAGAGACCTTGTTGCACAGGGGTATTTCGAGAACGATCTTTTGGAAGGTAGGTCTTGTATGTACTCATGCGTCCTCTCGCCTGTTCTGACTTCACCCTTTCTGCAAGACGTTTCTTGTTAGCTTGCACTTCAGTTGCCTTGGCTGCGAATTGAGAGGCGTCAATTGCGTCCTGTTGGAACCCGCGAGTTCTGGATTGACATGGCATAACAGCGCCCTAAACTCAGTTATTACTACTATGCTGAATTCTATGTCTGAATTTTTGCTCATTAAATGGGTTGACTGTGTTTGCCTTTTGCTCATTAAATGGATTGACGTAGGGGCTTCGTTTCGGTAACATCATCTCTTGTAACTTCTGTGCGTTTGTGTCGCCTTGAATCGGTATTTATGTATATATACCGTTTTGAGGACCTTCAAGTCTGCATTGCAACCGAGACTTCCAGTCGGTTTCAAGCATGATTAACTAAGATTAAGTGATACCTTATATCCCAGCCCTCTTTCAGATTAACCATAGTAACTAAGCATACCTATATCCCGTATATTGCCTGGAACAGGCGGTGATATGTGATTCGACGTGTTTTTGGGCGTTTCGGCTTTGTCGATTGTTTTATCAGCCAGAGCTTGGTCCTCCATCATAGGTAAGTTTAACTTGGATCCATATACCCGCACCCCCCCGTTTCCTCTGTTGTAATTTGCGCATATGGCACCCTGTGACCCATGAAAGAGAGAGTGTGTATCCATATTTCGCCAGCTTTTTAGTGAAAATCTCAAGGGCTCGCTGGCAGGTTTTCCAGAGGGTTATTTTGTAACGTAGACTTGTCTGTGATGAGTAGCAAGTCATAGAATAGAAGAGCGATTAATTTGAGAGATTCGATATAGATTCATCAAATGGCGTAATCAGAATCAGCGGACCAACGTAACTAGTTGATGTATTCGTTTCATGGTATGTAATGGCCGCTCGTAGATTCGTCTGCATGCAACTGCATGTCTAGTATAGTTCTGTTATTCCAAGCCATATGAAAGAGATCCGGAGGTTATAACGGGGTTGTTAGAATACATATATGGTGGTGTCTGTGGTAGGAGATCGATGAGACAAATATAATAAAGTTTTGATAATTGGGAAAGAGATAAAAGTCTCTCATGTACGATAGTGTTTTCTGGCTTCCTTCTTTCTACTGGACGGAATAAAGATATCATATTACGTTCTTATAGGGGTCAGAGGTAATGCTATATGTTGTCGATAGCCTCATCCCTAGAATCTCGATAATGTGGATTTAAATAAAAATACGGCAGGGCATGAAACCTCCAGTTTGGAAAATGCATAGACATCTTGTAGTTCTTGTTCATGGTGTCATGATCAATATCATCTTCACAGATTCTTCCCAATGATCGTATTGGCTCGATGTGACATTAAGCGGTTCATGTAAAACTCCGGCATACTATATCCATATGTAGTAAGATGATGCAAATATACGTGCATATTTTATATTGTTGAAATAACACAAGCCGCACGCTTTCATGTTTATGGTGCCATCATCTGCGTAGCTTAAAATCCGCGACTGATTGCATTATACGTGGTGATCCTGCTCATCGATAAAACATACTTGAACGGCTCGAATGGATATCAGCTAGTTATTGTTCATTTCAAGGACATCATCGATTTTTCCCCTCTCCTTAAGATAACTTAGACGAAAACTTTTATGACCAGATGCCCTTTGGATGTTGTAGTACCGTAATGCCTTACCCTGGAGATTGCTTTTCAAGGTAATGTGACAGAACTGGGTCCATTATTTCTTGCTTAATGTTCGGCGGTGCACGCCAACTTCGAGGGTTAGGACCTCCAGAAAATCTTCAACCTTGTAAGAAAGCGTGTGTAAAAAAAAGCTAGCGCGGCGATAATTTGCTGAGGCGTATGTATCAACTCCATATTTTATCTGTGGATATTTGGTTTCCTGAAATTATATATCACATTGGTCATTTGGACCGATGCAATTTATAGAAGGAATGCCATCTGTCCTGATCATCGATAATTAAGATTCATCTTGAAATAGTTGATACAGGTTAGTGCATAGTTGGTTGGGGGGTGAATCGGAGTCATGCCGACTCCTGCTAGGATCATTACTTAAACGGAGGGTCAACGGAAAACACACGAGATATATCTTCGGTTCCTATACTGCTAGCAAGTATGCAGGATGTCAGCAGAGTAAGCCGATAAAACATAGCAATGTTTTCCTCGAATCTTTGAGATATAAGAGTACATAACGCCTCATTGAAATCTCATTTATGAATGTAAGTACGTTCTTCATGAACAGCTGGTTTGCGCTTGGTTTGATCCGCTGCATCTGATGTCTAAACATTTGTACTACGAACAATTCTTTCCAGATGCTATTGGTCATAAAAATCTGGCGTATTTGAGACTGTTGAAATTGGTGCTTTTTCAGCCATCAGGGTCGAAAGCGTCGATTGAGCCATCGGTTCCAGGTCATGTAAGTTCATATCGCGAAGCTGTGGAGGATTCTCGGTCGAGGGAGATCATATTTGGTTTGGGGGACAACCTATCATAATCTGATCTTGCGATGTGATTCCGTGGTAAGAGCATTCATATACTGGAAGATTTTAGTACCACCCACAACTTTCTTCGTCATAGTTCCATATAATATTTGCTGATTCATGTCATAAGTGCAGACATTTTGGCATCCGGAATTGAACACAGCCCCCACATACCGCAAAGGATCATTGCACCCGTGACATCATGGAAACCGCCATTGGTACCAACATAATAGGCTATCGATAGCTGTCTTAACACCCATAAGGAATTGGAGTTGAATGTGGTAGGTGTATATAATAAGATGGGCTGGAGTTCCTTCATTAGTATCTATTCCAAAATCTCGAGATGGCATCGATAGGTGTAATGCATAGGCTAGGATGTCATTCATGTTGTATTTTTCGTTCTGTGTCAATACATCGTAGCGACTAGATGATGTATCGCGGAGCAGTCTTTGCACCAACATAGCCTCCCACGCCATAGCTATATTCTGCGTATTTATATAGTTGCTTTGACACTGTAGAACAGAGCATCTTTTTGGCACCAATTCCCAGTTAAAAAGTGCATATTCCAGGCGTTACAGCGTTGATTATACTCCAAAGATCATAAAATTTAAAGGCGCAGGTTGAATGCAGTAAATCTGTCCTCGCATCATCAGAATAGAGTCTCGATATTTGATGAGTACCTGCCCTACATAATTTAGGTCCTGATTTAGAGACACTACCGATCCTTCCCGAGAACGCCATCATGGAGGAATAGAGAACACTTCTCATCGGGGTTCAGGTCGCTCCTCTTCAAGAAGTGCATGTATGTTCATGTGTGAAGCTCTATAGATCTATATGCTGATCTATGAGAACTGATGGATGTATGTGTCAGCAGAGTTGGTTTTTCATATGATATGTTTTGATTTAGGATCCCTGAATCATTAAAATCCTGCCTTGGGTCGGGACTTTCAACAAAATAGTCATCGACCGGCCGGCCTGCGTGGTCAAACGAGCTCGATATTTTTTTGTCATCTATTTTAGGTCATCCACGGGGTATTTCATTCCATAGAATTTTTATGAATTTGCAGAACAAGTTTTGTTACACAAATTCATAGCTTTTCCTTTAGTGACTGCGCTCTCGAGGACTCGCATACCTCTGGCTGCAAACTCTTTGGAGAAAATCCGCTAGAGTCCAGGGTCTTTTCGATACTTGACGATTCTCTTTCGGGGCTATAATCCCGAAAAGGCAATTGGCCGTACCTCCACTTGATTACTCCTAGGTTTCGCTCACGACTTTTCTCATCGTTGGAACCCTAATGAAAAGTCGTATTGTAATTAGGATTGATATCTGAATCTGCCAACGTCGAGGTCAACCACAGTCGTTACTCCATAAGGAGTTGCAATGAATTACTTGTCTAGGCACCAGTAGGAAGATGTTCTTCTGTGTAGGAATACCCTGATAATTGACCGAACTAGCACCGAATATGAAAAATCTTCGAGTTGAAGTAGTGACCTTCTAATGTGTTTTTTTATCATGACATATGGCATGTTGAAATCGGTCATGCAAAGGCGGCCTTGTCGTTCGATAAATTATCATGAACCGTGGCACTTTGACGCAGTATCTCGTATATCTCGTATATATAAACATTTTGGCTCTTAGTGCCTCGAGACTAAATATTAAGATCGGCTAAACGCGCCGGGTAGCCAACTTGGAACTGCATGCTTCGGGAATAGCACCTTGGTACCAAGACATAGCAGACTTGCTTGCGGAGGTTCTGAAATCAACATATGTGATCTTATGATCCTAATTGCCCCGTATATGTGCAAAGTTCTCGTCAGCTGCATGCGACTGTATCTTCATATGCTCTCAAACCTCTGTCTGAGTTAACTTAGGTTGAATCTGATATTTTTAACTAGCTTTTTCTCGCAGAAATTGACGGCGAGTTCGAATACCCCTATCAGCAGTATCTCGGGGGGTATTGGGAATATATAGTTATTGCGCTTGTCTGCGTGACATCATTGTTGATTGTTTTAAGGTAGACAACCGGAAAAAAAAAAAACTCTGGCGCATACTGAGAGGTAATGAGTACTGGATCTGATATTCATATATCAAAATGTTGAATATAAAGCTAGTGGAGCAGAAGCACTTTTCTCTTGAATGCCCGGAACTATCCTCGATGCCGAAGAACATACCGTCGTCAGCCTCTATGAACAAGGAGACGCCGGTGCGAGTTGTATTGTATCATGTATCGCTCCCCTTAATACTTTCCGTCCGGATGGTTTCATAATCTATACATCATTTAAGTGAGGCAATTGGCTATACCCAAGTCGAAGCAAAAGGGGAATACAATCTTTCGCGTCGCCTCTCAAACTCTTCATTTATGGACCTCTCCTGGTCTCGTAAACCAGCCTCTCTGAAGCCGATTTCTTCATCATTCTCCAACCGCCGGAACCTCGACAGAATATATCATATAAAACTCGCAGTAAGCCCGCCCATATTGCGTTTATTTATCATGAAGGGTTGTTTCAGCTTCGGTGTTATTTTCGAAAGAACTCGCTCATCTGCTTTTGCTCTTTTGTTTTGGCGTCAAATGTGACATCGAATATATACCTAGAGACCTTTCCCACGATGAGAGGGAGTTATCGGTTCTTGAAGTATATGTATTAGCCGACACTTTGATGGGGTTTCTTAGTTTAGGTCAGTTATGCATATGTAGAGCCACGCACGCGGCTCGAAGCGTTGTATATATATATATATATTTTATGAAAGAAGGAGCATAGCTGTGGCTGATCAGGCTTGAAGCCAACGTGTGCGTATATATATCGTAGGTATACGAAAAGGGAGCTACAAAAATTTTTAACTTGATTTTTTGACGCTCTTGGTGAGGTCTTGTGTAGGAGGATGATGTAGAGGAAAGAGGATATATACTCTGTGGTTGGGGGGAGGGCTCTTTATATACTCCTACACCGGCCTGTAGAAGGCGGGGGAATGTTTGAGCTGCGGAGGTATAAGAATCTACTCCGGAAGGTTCATGAAGCTATACTGTAGTACCAGAAGCACGTACCTGTATTTGGGCCATATCTTGACACCATGAAGGAGAATATTGAAAGAATAGTACTATGATCATGCAAGAGTGATATATATCCTAACACCGGAAACACCTAGGCATTATGTGACCCTATAATATGAAAGAAAAAACTGGAAGAAATATATATAATATACAGGTTAGCTGAAGTGAATTCCTTCCTTGTTGAAGGAGTAAAGCAGACTGTAAGATCGCAGAGACGTTAGCAAATCCGTATATTGATAGGATAGCTGCGTTGAAGATGTGGTATTTTGGGGCTACTTACTTTAGGAAATCGCCCTGGTCGCACTTTGCGGCTCTGCGGTTTCCAAGCTCGGTGTCTTCAAGTACCTTCTTGACCTTCGACCTCACCAACTCCCCAACTTTGCCCCTGTACTTCCTCTTTCCTTGTTTTTTTGAACTTCGGCTTTCGTTAATAATTTCATGATAACCCTTTGGTAGGTCATCATCATCTACTCCTTCCAACCCTTCCATAACATCAGTATCCGCCTCCTCGGCTTCTCCACCCATCTCGACATCCCCATCCTCTGCTTCTGTATCTAATGGGATATCGTTCTGCGCACACCAAGTCTTGTAATTCCTCTCAATGAGTGCTTGTACGGTCGACAGCCCGAAGACCGCAGAAATGGTCTTGTTTTTCCTGATAAACAAAATCCTCAACATGCCATCCCATTCGTCGTAGGACACTGTCGGTCTTGGAACTTTAGGTTCAATCTTCACAACCGCAGATTCTACCTGCGGCGGCGGCTTGAAGTTTCCCTTCCCAACTTTCATAACATGCGTAACTTTCGACCACATTTGCACATTCGCCGATAATCTCGAGTAAAAAGCGTCGCCGGGTTGGGCGGTCAACCTGTCCGCGAACTCCTTCTGAAACATGAGAACACACATCCTAGGCGGCGTGGGCAGTGCCAACAACTTAAACACCAGCGGTGAAGAGATCTGGTAGGGTGTATTGCTAATGCAGACGTCGAAAAATGGGAGATCGGTTTTGATAACGTCGCCGAGCATCAATTCGAGCTTCCGCTCGACGGGCTTGCCTTGCACTCGCTTTGTCAGTTCGGCAGCCATACGAGGGTCCATTTCGACGGCGACGACTTTTCGAGCGTTTTCGAGGATTTTCATGGTCAAGTTTCCGGTTCCGGGGCCGACTTCGAGGACAACCTGAATAAATCGTTAGCTAGTCACACTCTACCGTAAATTAACATAGGGAAGTATAGGTTGTAACAAACATCACTTTGCTTCAACGCCGCCTTATCAATGATCCTATCCACAATACCCGGATTGATAAGGATATGCTGACCAATATCCTTATTCATCTTGAAGATGTTATGTGCTACTTTCGCAGCAGCAGAAGCAGCAGGAGTGCCTGAATATGGTTTCCCACCGCGACCGCCAGGCGCACCGGTGGCGCTGAAGGCTCTCTTCTTGGTCTTATCCTTCGGCATAATTGTAGGAATTATTCGGCAAGAGTGGAATAAGGTAAAGATTCTATCCTGTGTCGTGGTACGTAACAGTGATGCGGAGGCGGTGGAGACGAATGTCATGCATTGGCGCTGGGAGCTGGGAACCGTAGTAGAGTTTTTCAGAAGAGAGCTTTCGAACCTTCAAAAAAATTCTGGGGAGCTGGAAATATTTTTTTATGCGGTAGCAGTTAAGCGAGTCGGCAGGATCCTTGTCTCTTTCTGACTACCATTTGCTATTGGGCGTATTCACGGTTTATGGCTTGAAGACGAAGATAGCCACTAACAGGTATAATATACGGGAACGAGAATAGACGTGTGCAGAGAATATACCTCGAGAAGTCCAAGATTTGCCAGACCTTGGGTTCCCTCCGTCTGTGTGACTGCGCCTCATACCTGTGGCTAGTTCATTACTGTGGCTAATTAAAGGTCTTGGTCCAAGTCAAGACTAGTTCGCGACTCTTCCTTCCCATCAACCTCCACGACCTCACTCATTCCCTCCCGACAACCAAAATCACCATCCACAATGATGAACAAAAAGTCCTTCCTCCAGATGGAGGCGCCGGCCAACTACGTCGCAGGTCTCGGCCGTGGTGCCACCGGCTTTACCACCCGCAGTGATATCGGTCCGGCACGCGAAGGTCCCTCAGAAGAAGCCATCAAGGCCGTTCTCGCAAAGCGCGCCCAAGCGCTCGGACAAGACACTCCATCGGCGTTCTCCAAGGATAAGAAGGAAGAAGACGATGAAAACGATACAGAAAGATACCAGGATCCTGAGAACGAAGTTGGATTGTTCGCTGGTGGAACATACGACGAAGACGATGATGAGGCGGATAGGATATATGCCTCCGTAGACGCCAAAATGGATAAACGGCGGAAGATTCAAAGGTTAGCACCATTCTCCATCCCTACGCTCCACACAATACCCCGTTCCACCCTCCCTCCTATCAATCTCTCTTAGAAGGAAAAAAAAAACGTTATTCATCCGTAAATAATCCTCCTCTCAAAGAAACAGCCTTGCCGACGTGTGATTTTCTTCTATCAAACAGGGAAGCCCGTGAAGCCGCCGAACGAGACGAATACGAGCGTAAAAATCCAAAGATACAGCAGCAATTCGCCGATTTAAAACGTGGATTGGAAACCGTGTCGGATGAAGATTGGGCCAGTCTTCCCGAGGTTGGAGACCTTACGGGTCGGAACCGAAGAGCGAAGCAGAATCAAATTAAAAAATTCTATGCCGTTCCGGACTCGGTACTCGCCGGCGCACGGGATCAGGGTGCAATGGACACAACGGTTCAGGAGGACAACCCGGACGGCACGATGACCAACTTCGCATCTATCGGTGCAGCTCAGAAGAAAGTATTCGGCTCAAGGCTAGACCAAGTCGCCGCCTCGAGTAACGATTCAGCAGGGGGGTCTACAAACGTCGACCCCAAGGGCTACCTCACAAGTCTAAACAACAGCGTCATTCAATCCATCACAGAGCAAGAAGTCGGCGACATTAAACGTGTGCGATCCCTCCTAGACAGTGTCGTCAAGACAAACCCAAAACACGCACCAGGCTGGATCGCTGCAGCAAGAGTCGAAGAATACGGCAATAGAATCGTACAGGCCAGGTCGATAATAGCTAAAGGGTGCGAACACTGCCCAACAAGCGAAGACGTCTGGCTCGAAGCCATCCGACTGAACGAGACGCAGAACTCCAAAATTATTGCCGCTACGGCCGTCAAAAACATTCCCAAGTCAGTAAGGTTGTGGATCGAAGCCGCCCGACTGGAAACAGACCCCCGCGCCAAAAAGAGAGTTATAAGGAAGGGTCTAGACGTCATCCCACAGTCTGTACAGCTGTGGAAAGAAGCCGTGAATCTGGAGGATGACCCGAACGACGCCAAGATCCTTCTCGCGCGTGCAGTCGAGCTCATACCGATGTCTGTCGAACTCTGGCTCGCCCTCGCCCGTCTAGAAAACTACCAAAACGCCCAGGCAGTCCTGAATAAAGCCCGTAAAGCCGTACCCTCATCCCACGAAATTTGGCTTGCAGCCGCAAGACTGCAAGAGCAGGAAGGAAAGGGCGATGGAGTGGTGTCACAGGTCATGAAACGTGCGATTAAACAGCTCTCCGATGTTTCTGCCATGTTGAAGCGCGAGGAGTGGATTGCGGAGGCGGAGAAGTGTGAAGAAGAAGGTGCGATATTGACCTGCCAGGCTATCATCCGAGAAACCCTAGGATGGGAACTCGACGAAGACGACGATAGAAAAAAGACATGGATGGAGGACGCACAGAACTCCATCGGACGGGGGAGATACGAAACCGCTAGAGCTATATACGCCTACGCTCTCCGTGTATTCTACAACAAGAAATCCATCTGGCGAGCAGCAGCGGATCTCGAAAAGAATCACGGCACCAAAGAAGCACTGTGGGCTCTTCTAGAGAAGGCTACAGAATCCTGCCCGACATCTGAGGTCCTATGGATGATGCTTGCTAAAGAGAAATGGCAGGCAAAGGACGTCGACGGCGCTCGTAGAGTTCTTGGCTTGGCGTTCAAGCAAAACCCTAACAATGAGGATATTTGGCTGGCAGCTGTCAAACTCGAGGCGGAGAACAAACAGTTCGATGCTGCGAGGTCGCTGTTGAAGACAGCTAGAAATGAGGCTGGTACTGCTAGGGTGTGGATAAAATCCGTCGCCTACGAGCGACAGCTGGGAGATATTGATGCGGCCCTAGAGCTCGTAAACGAGGGCCTGGAGAAGTACCCAAAGGTTGATAAGCTGTGGATGATGAAAGGGCAGATTTATCAGGGAGAGAATAAGCTACCTCAGGCGAGGGAGGCTTATGCTGGTGGGACCAAGGCTTGCCCGCAATCAGTCCCGCTCTGGATATTATCTTCGAGACTAGAGGAGGCTGCAGGAGTAGTTATCAGAGCCAGATCGATACTAGACAGGGCAAGATTAGCGGTTCCAAAGAACCCACAGCTGTGGTGTGAATCCGTTCGTGTGGAACGGAGAGCAGGGAATATCCAACAGGCGAAGACTCTGATGGCGAACGCCCTACAACAATGTCCAGGCTCTGGGCTGCTATGGACGGAGTTGATCATGCACCTCGAGGGCAGATCTCAACGGAAATCGAGAATGGTGGAAGCTATACGAAAAGCGGAGAGCGATCCGGTACTCATCGTTACCATCGCACGAAACTTTTGGGCCGAGAGAAAGTTGGACAAAGCTGCTGCGTGGTTTGAGAAGGCTATTGTGGCTGACGCGGATCAGGGAGACACGTGGGCCTGGTATTGGAAGTATCTGCTTGAACATGGGACAGAAGTATGGCGGTCTTCCCCACAAGATAGACGTGCATATAAGGAAGTTGCTAACATTATTCAACGGGCACAGGGCAAACGAGCGGACGTGCTGTCGAAGTTGTCGGTTACGGAACCGAGGCACGGAGAAATCTGGCAATCGATTGCAAAGGCACCACAGAACGCTGCGAAGACGCCGGAGGAGATACTATACATGGTAGTGGAAAAGTTGGAGTAGTTCCGCAAATTTTGATATGGCGGCGTAACAACTAGTAATACGGGCTGGTGTTCATCTAGTGTTTGCTACGGTTTATAGGTATTCGTGTTCTCACGTCCAGTTATTTACTATCGTGTATGTACAATATAGGTTTTTGTAGGCAGGATGCTTTCTCCGAATTGCCCAGGCTGTTATTATTATTAATACAAGCCCAATTTAACCTCGACAATGAGACTTACAGAATGCAATCAACATTTAGTTGTTATTAGCCCAAAATATGTGAAAGGAAAGAGGAAGATGTTTAAATATGTACAAGCACCTGCAGAGCAGGCACAAGCTAGTGTCTCTCATTTTTTTGGCCCCAAAAATATATCCAATGCAAGCAGATCTATGAACAAAGAAAAGGGTCTATACTATAATATAATGTTCCATCTCTTTTTTGATCCATCCCTAAGAGGCGACAATTATGAAGTATGTATCAAAACGCCGCTCAGTAGAACCCAATAAGGAAAAGAAAAGTGGTGTATATATGGACGCAATTGAGGAAGTCAAAACGAAGACCTGCCCAAAGCTATAAGGATTAAGAGAAAGGAAAGAAAAGGAAACCAAAAAAAAAAGGTATTAAAACAATGCCTGCTAAAAATCGCTTTTGTGATCGCTTTGCTGCGAACCCCGCTCATGAAGCACAATCAGGTCATTAAAAAGCCTTCCCCCCCATATTTTCGCCTTCCATTAAACATAGAAATTTGAAAGATCCTTTGCTGCAAAAATTTTCGAAGAAAAATAAAATTAGCTGGCGTTGCTAGGGCATTTTGACCGCCATTCACCGATTTTCTTTTCCACGCGGGCAGGAATCCAACCGCTAACGCCGAGTTTCTTCCATTCGGCGTATGTTCCGTCATTACGGAGACGACGGCCGTAGTTGAGTTTTGGAGATAAACCACAGATACCCTCGCGATAGTACCATTGGATACAATCTTTTTTGTGAACCTCGCAGGCAATTCGACCTACAGGGGCGGTCTTGTTAGTACTGGGTTCTAAAATAGCTAAGTGGAGGCTTTGGTGCGAGGGGGCCTTACAATTCCTCTCATTCAGAATGGAATCCTTCTGCCACTGCAAAGTTCCCAACTTCTTGACCTTATCCTTATTCCACTCGGTTTCCTTCCAACTCCGGTTATCCCATCCAACCCTTCTTGCGGACTCCATCATCGTACCGTCCTCATCCTTCTCCGCCTCCTGTGGTAGTTTTTTGGCAATGAAGTAGTCAAACATATCCCTAAACAGGATATTCTTATACTGCTTCAAATCTTGACTTTTCGCCTCTCTAGGCATATCCGAGAACTTCCATTCCTTGAACCCTCCTTCATGCTCATCTGTCCACCCAGCAGGGCGCCACCTATCCATCCCACTCTTCTTCAACATACTTTGTTCAAAGTCCCAGATCTCCTGCATATCTTCGGGTAGAACATGATGGAGCGTGCCAATTGCCGAGCAAAAGTTGGACTCGTGGTATGGGATCGACCACCACGTTTCACCCTGATACCACGGCCACTTGTGCTTGACTGTCACACCTGCCCGGTCAGTCATCGCCTGGCCGAGGACCAAGTCTCCACAGCAAGATGAAGAAGCGAGCTTTGTATAGTTGCGTTCGAGATCGAGGAGGAATGCTTCATCGTAGGTTTTATCCGCTGGGATGAGCTTGCGCATGGCAGCTTGGTTAATGAGATACCCGGATCCACCGTGACCGAAAGGTACATTGTTCAAAAGTGCCATTGAGCCCCAGTAGATCGGGGAGTGGACAGGGTCGTGTTTACGGGAGAGGTCCATGAGGTACGGGAACCAGTTGCTAGAGATGACACTGGTGTCGCCATCGATGAAGAGGTAATAAGAAACATCAGGAAACTTTTGGTAAGTGTCGATAAGAATTGGAATCTATAAAAATTAATCGTGTCAGCGGGTTCTTGATTATCTTTGAAGCCGTCCAAGTCGAGCTTGGTTTGAGCATTGATTTAGACTCGTACATTCTTAAATTTATCCAAAGCCCACCCTTCCTTCAAATCTGTCATCTTGCCCTCCGAATCAGAGAGACCGGCATTCTGCAATTGCAAGTCCTGGAGCTTCCTCCAGTACTTCAAGGTACTCCCCGCCTCATCAGCAGAAACTCGGGCCAACGCATCCGCCACCGGAAAGTTACCAATTTTCGACTTGAGATCGGAATACACCAGCGTATTCGGAAAGTTGGGCACAAAGGTTACTAATTGAATTGGAACTCTGGCGTGAATAACAGTAGCACCGGTTTTTATTGACAAAACGATATCGTTGATCGGGGCACCTCGGACGGGGATGTTTGTATGCTGCTGAAGCACTGCTTGAGTACCAGACGCCCCTACAAGAGCTGTCCTTGTCACAATGACGGTCTCGGTTGCTGTTCCGGAGCCGGGAGCATTCGGCCTTGAATAATCATCGCGAATATAACGAGCAGTCGCCTGGGAGTTGTATTTGAATAGGTAGTAGGACTGGATACATAGTACAACCAGAATGCAGACGAGCAACGGCGACCGTCGTAGGGAGGTTGATGCTGGGCTTGCCAACATCATAGGGATTTAAATCTTTTTTTTTTT